>JASANB010006693.1:0-91635 GCA_030248155.1 Sabatieria punctata
TACCTGGTAAATAAATATCCATGGTAGGTTTAAACTAACACACCACTTTGTAGTTTCATAAATTTATTTTTATGTTGTTCCAAGGACTGAGAAAATACTGAAGTCATTTGATTACGCCATCGCCACCAGAACGAAAAATCTTGTTAATTTTGGCCCGGAACTCTGAAACCACTCTGACACGTTAACAGTTTTATTGCAAAACTAACTGATTTTGTTTTCTTCTTATTTCCAGTTCAGGATCTGTACACATTTTGGTCTACGTACAACAATACAATGTTGCAGGAGCGTTTGAACAATTAACCGAGCAGTGTGTGGTCACGTTCGAAGTGTCAGAACCAGATCGTAGCCTGGGTCTCAAAGTTCACAAAGGCAAGAAGGTGGATAACCCCAATGAATGCGCGCGTGAATGCCTCAAAAACAGCTGCAAAATCGCAGGCTACAGCCCCAACTTGAAACTGTGTTTATTTTACACAGCCGAAACAGACAGATGTCACTCGGGGCCCAGACTCAGTCACTTCATCCCAAAATCAAATGTCTGGCTACAGTGCATTACGTCGTCATGCGGTAAGTTCGAAACCTTACACTTAAGTTATTGAAATAATTACCATTCCTACTAACTACTTACGTACTTTCGAAAATAGGTTGCTGTCAGTTTTAAGAAACAGTTTATTCGATAAAGCCGGAAAGATAATTTAGGTGAGTTGAAGAAAGAAGAACTAATCGAAGTAGAAGAAGCTTTGGAGAGTGAAAGTGAGAGGGCAGAAGTGAGGGAGAACGACATTCAAACGCAGGCAGTGACTGTGACTGCACCAGCGTCAACAGAAGCCAGTCTCTACGAAGCAACAACCAGCAGCAGCACCGATGTCCACACCAGCCTTCAAACAACAACCACAACAACTTCAACTAGTACTTCTACAACAACAGAAAGAACCACACCACTCCCAGATCCTCCAGAAGCAAATCATATCGAATCTATTTTCAACGGACCTCGAGGTGAGTATGTAGTGGAGAAAACGCAATTTCAAGAGAAACCTCTATATAAAGCAAATGAATGAATAAAGCGTTCGTGCCAGCAAATAGAGTATGTTTCAGTGTGTGGTGTCACATTCACAGTTGCCCACCTGTACTCGTTCCCGATCGCTGATTCAGTAAATTTTGTGGTCAGCAAGCGAACCATTTCTGCAGCCGAATGTGCTGCTTCGTGTTTTGTGGTGGCCTGCAGTCGAGCTGCGTTTGAACCAAAATCCAAACTGTGTCTCCTGTCAATGGATGGGGAGCTGGTTCAGTCCTGTCCGGCTGCTATTCAGATACCTGTCTACTACGATCAACAACCTGTTTGGATTCAATGTGTTCATTGCGGTCTGTTGGCTTCCATTTGATGGTTACTGTCACACACTTTCCCTAAGACCACCAGTAACGGCTAAGAAGGGGTAGCAGCAGCTTGGGGCCTAGAAACATGAAAATGAAAACCTTTCAAAAATACTAAAAGCGTTTACAAATTTACTTGTCATCATTGCTAGAATTTAAAAATTTTCTCAATCTAGCTCAATCAACTCGAAATTCACCAATCAATCAAATCAATTTCGTCATGTCCACAGTATCTTCTTTTCCTTGATTTTGACTGTTTTACAGAAATAGGCGAATCCACAAATTACCGCTGAATTTCAGAAAAAGATGCTTTGGTGGATATGCCGGGCAGTGCAGGTCTAACTGAAGACCAAATGAAACGAGGAATGACTCTGATAGAAGCGAGAGTAGAAGCTCAACTTGAACAGGAGGAAGAACAAACAACAGTAGCTCCTTTGGTGCTGGACTCACTGGACATAGACAGCGAGCCGAGTGAGCACTTTGCCAACCCAACCGACTGCAACGTAATCTGTTAGTTTTGCAGAATGTGTGATCGCCTTCGAACTGAGCCACAAAACGTCGGAGATTTACAAGTACACCAAAACAGTGGTGACTCTGACAGCGGCCAACTGCGCTCGTCGTTGTTTCTCGCACCTCTGCACTGAATCCATGTTTGAGCCATTGACTGGGCGCTGTCTCATGTCGTTCACCAGCGTGCCTGGAGCGTGCAAGACTGACCGCAATCTGACCCCTGTCTACTCAGGCTTACACACAGTAGCGCTCCGGTGCATAAAATGCGGTAGGTTGTGAGAATATGTAGAGTACGGCACACATGATTACCAACTTACAGTAGTGTTTCAGTGGATAAGCCAGTGAATGGCAGAGATCTGGCCAGCGCATACGGCGCAGAATCTATCAAAGGACCGCTGGACCAATGGAGAACCACCACTACTTTTGCCCCGCTGGTCGCCTCTACTAGGAAAGTGTACCGCGGCAGAGGTACTCCAAACGCTCATAATTTACATAAATCACTCTGCTTTTCAGGTTGTTGGATAACGTTTGAATTGGGCAAGCCAGACTTCAGTGCAGGTGTCAAGTTTACCAAACGAGTGGCCGTGAAGGGAGCCCGTAAATGCGCTAACTATTGCTATCGAGACGGTTGCTCAATGGCGGCCTGGAGTCCCAATCTTCAGTCTTGCCTACTGGCCTATGAAGGTCAGACGGCTGGTGCCCGCTGTTCCAATACTGCCAGATACAGAAGATACGAAGCCACTAAAATGGTTTGGTTGCAGTGTCTCAGACTGCAGTGTGGCAAGTTTGTGGCTAACAGAGACTGATTTGCATGTCATTCTGCCTCTCACTTATTCCGCTTCTGTCTGTTCCCTAGCTTAGTTATAGTATATTTATGTCTAGTTTCCAGCCGAATAAACCGGAATATTTTGCTTTAGGTGTATGTGTACATTGAGATTCCAATTGTTCATCTAAAAAGTTTTCAGCGATCGACGGCGAATTAAAAAAACTAACTTCTGCAGTTCCAAACGCAACACATCATATCCAGCAAGACCTTACATTATCACCTTCGTAACTGCTGCCCTAAAAGAGAGTGGAGGCACAGGCATTGGTGAATTGCCCAGGTCGTTTGTCAATCGCTTACAATATTGTCGTAGGAATCGCTTTTTTGCGCTTACGCTCTTACCCGCAGTTGTGTTGGAAATTAGCGACAACCACCCTTTGGTAAGTCCTCTTAGCTCCCGAACCACTTATGCAAAGAGAAGTTTGTGCCATGAAGCTAGATTGAACTGTGCATGCGTGCAGGGCGTGCGTGCGATTTGCAAACTTTGCCTAGGCCCCCTTCTATGAACAGATATGATAATAATCAGGACAGTGTAAATTGCAATGCAATTTGAAAAAATGCAGCTTCAAACAATGTCAGCTTCAAAGACCTTCAAATTTGACAAAGACATTCCGAATACAAGATTTCTATGTGCCTAGTCGAAGGGCGTGGACCGTGGTGCGTGCGAGCCCAACAACCGCTGTTTTATTACCGCACTGGAGGTCCGTACCGTAGTCCGATGCCAAATTAAGATTCCCGGCCCATTCCCCCCCACCCGGCGCTGCCGCGGCGGGTTACTGTAATATTGTTGCATGTGAAAAAACACAAAGCGCGCGAAGTTTAAACGACTTCACAGAGAAGTGGTAGTAAAAGCACTAAAACAGAACAGCTTAAATCTCCAAGTAGTTGCAATTTTTATAAATACCGATACCCGGTATGCCAATTATTTTCAGAATACCTGCCTGCAAGTGCAAACATCCCTCCCCTTTGCTGTTATCAGGTACGGTGCAACGGCAGCTCCAGTTCGGTTCCCATTTACGTATTTACCGTCACCGATTTTTGGAGATCTGGGCCTGACAATTTTCCAAATATAATAGTACCCCTAGAGACGCATCAGTATAGGCACGCTCTGGAGGGCCTGTTTTCCAAACATAAAAGTATCCCTAGGGGACGCATCGGTATAGGAACGCTCTAGAGGCCCTGTTTTAAAAACATAAAAATACCCCTAGGGGACGCATCGGTGTAGGAACGCTCCAGAGGCCCTGTTTTAAAAACATAAAAATACCCCTAGGGGACGCATCGGTATAGGAACGCTCCAGAGGCCCTGTTTTAAAAGCATAAAAATACCCCTAGGGGACGCAT
Organism: Sabatieria punctata; assembly: GCA_030248155.1. Taxonomy (NCBI): domain Eukaryota; kingdom Metazoa; phylum Nematoda; class Chromadorea; order Araeolaimida; family Comesomatidae; genus Sabatieria; species Sabatieria punctata. The sequence goes on from JASANB010006693.1 coordinate 4,043, forward strand.
CGGTATAGGAACGCTCCGGAGGGCCTGTTTTAAAAGCATAAAAATACCCCTAGGGGACGCATCGGTATAGGAACGCTCCGGAGGGCCTGTTTTAAAAACATAAAAGCACCCCTAGGGGACGCATCGGTATAGGAACGCTCCCGAGGGCCTGTTTTAAAAACATAAAAGCACCCCTAGGGGACGCATCGGTATAGGAACGCTCCAGAGGCCCTGTTTTAAAAGCATAAAAATACCCCTAGGGGACGCATCGGTATAGGAACGCTCCGGAGGGCCTGTTTTAAAAACATAAAAGCACCCCTAGGGGACGCATCGGTATAGGAACGCTCCGGAGGGCCTGTTTTAAAAACATAAAAGCACCCCTAGGGGACGCATCGGTATAGGAACGCTCCAGAGGCCCCTGTTTTAAAAACATAAAAATACCCCTAGATGGACGCATCAGTATAGGCACGCTCCGGAGAGCCTGTTTTAGAAACATAAAAGAACTCCTAGAGACGCATTTTCCAAATATAAAATCATTTCTGACCTCTCAAAAACCTCAGCGGAGGGGAAGAAAAATATATTTTCACACCAAACATAGAGCAGATAGCGCATACCGTAATCCGGCCGCGGCAGCGCCGGGTGGGGGGAATGGGCCTCCTCCCCCAAATTAAGAGTCAGTCTCTGTCACAGGTAATATCGAATCGGCGCAAAGTTAATCGGCGCAAAGCGCAAAGTGGCGCAAATTTTTCAGTGGTAGCGTGAACATCTAAGATACTGTAGCCCGCGAAATTTAAATTCTATCGTCCTCTTTTCTTAATTTGTCGTTCCATAAATGATGATTGTCTCAGGACCATTTCTCATTCGCAATATGCACTGTATTTCACCTTCAAGGACTCAAGTTAATACGTTAATTATTTTATTAATTACTATTAATTGTTGTTAATTACTCAAGTTAATATTTCAAGTTTAATACCACTCTGGAATCCATAAGTTTCGTTGCCCACATCAGCGTGGGGTATAGGCCGAGAATAACTTCAGATACATTAGCTCCACCCATTTCCGTCCTAGAGGAACGGCTTTTTAACATTTGTAAATGAAATAAAGATGATCGAAACGGTACCGTTCGTTGAAGACGAAGTCGGCGTCGATCATAATTATGCTGGGACGGTGACTAGCACGCATAACAATGCTACTGCGGCAACAACGTAAGTGTGGTTTTCATAAGTTGGTAAAAGTTAACAATCTCGGTCCCCGGTCTAATCATAGCAAATTCGGGTGGTCCTAAATTGCCTGGATTAATAAGGCAGAGCCGTACATGAAAAATGGTTTGCAAATTTCACAGCTGATTTTGGTATTCGTATTCGTAGCCAAGAGAGAAGTCAAAGTGACAGGCGCGCGGATCGCTATTACTGACTAGACTATACGACCAATAAAACAGAACAGCGAACGATGTACTGTGAATACGCCTTGGAAATTGTTTTGAAGTTAAAGTATGCAACTCGTTTGCTAGCGATGTTTGATTTCCTTGATTCTCAAGCGGTAAGCCTGGCGTGTCTAAAAGCGTCCGCTCCCGTGTAAGTAACAACGTAACGTACAGAATACACAGAATAAATTACTCTCTAGATTCGCAAATAAGAAATGTGGTTCGCCGCAGCAGCACCAGTTTCTGTGCTCTCAGATTGCTGGTGAGATTATAATTATTGTAATAATATTATGTCAGCACTTTCCCAGCCCAGCAGTACTTTTTTTTACGTTCGCGTTACCCTCCAAACAAGAAGATAAGTTAGACTACTAACCAGTTCAAGGCTTTAATGTAAATGATTCTCGGTCCATTCCTCCACCCACGAAATAGCCATTTTTAACCTGAAAAGCTTAGATTGAACCTAGGCCTAAGCTAAAACCAAGGCTTTAATAAAGTCAGGGTGGTTGGCGGGTGGGGGAACGGGCTTCCTCCAATCTAAATTTTGGTACTGAACGGCTGAACGCACATGTAAAGTTTTCCCGCATTAGCGCTGGTACCGTAAATTTGCGCTTTGCGCTTTGCGCCGATTACCTTTGCGCCGATTCGATATTACCCTGTCACACCAAGGTTGCCAGGGTAGGGGTTTTCCCCCTACCTGTAGGGGTTTTTTTCTTTCGGTAGGGGGAAAATTTTTCAGGTAGGGGGTAGGGGGATTTGGTAGGGGTTTTTTAAATTTTGGTAGGGTGAAGTAGGGGTTTTTGCATTCAGTTACACAGATGAAATTTTAGTTATTTGAACAACTTTTTACACCATACCACCACAATCTGGGTATATAAAATTACAATGAATAGTAAAATTCTGGGCACTCCAATAATGCGTGCTAGGATTGGCTTGTTTTCAATGGGTTCTTGAGGGCTAATTTTTACAAATTTTCTTGCCCTGGTTTGGGCGTCGGCCCAACCAGGCCTCTGTCTTTTACAACAACTACATATGTACTAAATCCAGTGGCCGTACTAGGGGGTGTAGGGTGTGTACACCCTGCCCCTTTGCTGTGAAGGTAGGAAGGAAAAATTAAACAAAAATAAGAGAAGTAAATTAATTATGTGCTAAAACTGTCTATTTTTCGCTCAGAATACCTTTTGAATGCCTTTTTAAGACTAAATTTTCAAAAAATTCATGCTCTGGTCGGCTGAAAACTTAAACAACTAACTTGTAATTTCTGTTTATTCTAAACTCAGCTCAGAATGCTTTTTAAGCGCGTTTTTCAAGGCTGATTTTGAAGCGAAATTTTCTCGCTCTGGTTGGGCAGAGGGCCAACCAGGCATTAGAGATGTTCCATGGAAAATTTCCAATGGAAAAAAAGGAAATTTTCCGGAAAATTTCCGGAAATTTTCCTAGGGGGTCGGAAAAAAATGGAAAAAAAGGAAAAATATTCATTACTGCTTTTTAATGAACCTGACGCGTTTAGCGCTCTTAATGCGATCAAAGAAACGTGAATCACGTCTATTTCTAGTTGCATTTCCGTATTAGGTTCAGTTTGTTCGGCAAGCTCTCACTTTTGTTCCTGATTAAGTGGTCAGAAGATAAATTCGGAGCCCACAAATTTTTTGCAAGTGATAAAATGGATAGATAACGGAAAAACGTATAGAGGTTTGTTCAGTTGTTGAAGAAAGAAGACGAGAACACTTTTCTTTGAAAATTTACGCTGCAGTTTTAGTGCCTAAAATGGCGTCAGGACGTCCTAAGGACGATGTTACGTGGTCTCATTTTACCGTTAAAACAGAGGAAGGGAAGAAAGTTGCTTATTGTTGTTACTGTGAGTCGCGCTATTTGAATAATGTAACCAGAATGCACAAGCATTTGGTAGACAAGTGCAAGCGATTTCCATTGCCTGCGCGCCAGGCCTATCTCAGGCTGGACGGGTGGACAAATTGGCCTACATAAACACAACGTGCCTTTGCTTAAGCGGGCGAGAAGTGGTGCTTCTAGAATGAAACAAGCCCCTAGGCCGAGAGAAGAAGATAGTGAAAAATGTGCCGATACTGTTGAGAACACCGATTCTGACGTTGACATTTCCCTTGATGACAGTTTAGAATCTGCTTCCGATCTCGATACATAGGCTGTTGTTGCGTTGTTAGCTTCCGATACATTGCATGTTTGCAGTCATTTGTCGGTTGAACTCTCTTGTCTGGTCTCAATTAAACTCTATCTGTTGTTAAAAATATTATAATGCATAGAAAAAACAAAAAAGCTGTCTAGAATTATCTAGGACCTGCAAGGAGCCCATTTCTGGCGTTTTCTCAAATTTTTAAAATTGGAAAAATATTATGGAAAATTTCCGGTAAATTTCCAGAAATTTTCCGGAAAATTTCCAGCGGACATTTTTTTCCGGAAAAGGAACATCTCTACAGGCATCTTCAAAATTTTACACCCCTTTGCGAAAACCTTGGGTACGCCACTGACTAAAACTGTCAAATTTATGCCCAGCATATGTTTTAAATGCGCTCTTAAGGCAAATTCTAATTTTTAGAAATTTTCTGGCCTTGGTCGGGCCACTGCCCCTTTTCACCAAGAGTTTAGATTAGTGAGAGGATTTTGTGAAAACGTAGACAGAGAGTTTTGGCTTTCGTCAGGGAATATTTGCGGATTTTCGAATGCCAGATCGGCGCGAACCCTGGTGTGTCACATAGTGTACCAACTCTAAAGGACATTTTATGGTTCAAGTTTTCCATACACCAAAATTGGTTTTCATAGCGTAAAGGACCCCAAGTCTGTTTCTGAAATGCAAAACATTCAAAATCCAAATTTACCATATTTCTTGCTTCTCTCTGCTTTACTTTTAAGAACTGAAGAGGGCTCAAAGCGCGCAGTTACCTTTTCAAAAACAAATTTTAACTGAATGTTCAGTTCATTGATATGTCTTGCGTTTGTGGCTGTTATAGTATTAGTTTAGCTATCGTTTAGCTCACTTACTACTTTATACATGAATTTAACTTCAATACCTTAAAAACACCACTGTTTTTTTGCCTTTTTAGGGTAGGGGTTTTTGGTAGGGGTTTTTTGAAAATGGTAGGGGGAAGTAGGGGTTTTCTTGCTGAGAAGTAGGGGGATTGGGTTCCAAAAACCTGGCAACCCTGTGTCACACTGGGGTAGAACTTGATAAAGCATGCAGTAATTAGATGTTGATGTGTAAAATAATAATCAGGAGATCGTCAGCAGTCCTTTGATATGATACCACATTCTGTCGTCTGTGTTCAAAATTTGTTTGTTTGTTTATGAGTTCCACTGTCCTTTCGGACAGCTCAGGACACCCCTCGCTCTTTTCAGAGCCCTTCAATGGGGTAGCCCTGTCTACAAACAACCCTCCCCTTTGCTGCCATTGGGTGCAACGGCAGCGCCGGTTCGGTTCCCATTTACCTACTGGCCATCACCGGCTTTCGGCGGTCTGGTTTGGGCTTTACGTCGACTACTTCCAGTCGCTTCGACCGGTTTCGAACCCACAAACAACCGCTCTCACGGATGCCGGGGCCGCCGTGACACACGGGATAGTGTAAACTATCCATGGCCAAGACGCGACTAATTTGCAAATTTGCAATTCGAGTGGTCTCCCCATCTCTGGTTCCATCGAGTCCAGAGTTGGGAGATAAAAATTGGGGGTTTGGGGTAAATTTTAAGAGTGTTTTAAGAATCAATAATCGAATTCCATTTTTAAGGAAAAAATTTGGATCAGGTGTAGCTAGCTGGGCGGGGAGCTGAACATAGCATGCAGTAATTAGATGTTGATGTGTAAAATAATAATCAACAAGGACATTGATCTCTGAAAGACATTGATCTGATAGAGCGAGTCCAGCGCTCTTTCACTCGCCGTGTACCCGGTATGCGGGATCTCTCGTATGATGACCGATTATCTGCTTTAAATTTGAAGTCCCTTGAAGAGCGAAGAATTGAAAGGGACTTGGTTATGGTGTATAAAATTCGGATCAGGTGTAGCTGGGGGGGGAATCAGGAACCGATCCCAAACAAAAACTAATGTGTTTAATGATCATAAATAAATATAAATTGACGATTTCTATCGATAAATATCGATTATCGAAAATTTTTTGGCAAAATTCCAAAATTTCAAAATCGTCCAAAAAGGTCATGTCATATATCATTTGAAAGCCCTTCGCCTGGCGAGTCTAATGATCACTAAATCAGCATAGGGCACGCTCCGGATGGCCTCTTTTCCAAATATAAAAATACCCCTAGAGGGCGCATGTATAGGCACGCTTCGGAGGGCCTGTTTTCCAAATATAAAAATACCCATAGAGACGCATCAGTATGGGGCACGCTCCAGAGGGCCTGTTTTCCAAATATAAAAATACCCCTAGGGGTACGCATCAGTATAGGGCACGTTCCGGAGTCGTATAGTCATAAGAAAGTTAATCAATTAATGTATAGTCCATTTCTGACCTTCCCTGATTTCCCCCCCACCCCAGCTACACCTAACCCTAAAATTCTTCATGGATTGGTGGATGTTCCGGTCGGGGAATTATTTGAATTCGCGCGCGTGTCTGTCACGCGTGGCCACAGATTGAAATTATTTACACAGTATACTCGTCTCGACACAACCAAAAATTTCTTTGCCAACAGGGTAACAGGTATTTGGAGCGCATTGCCTTCTTAAGTGGTAAATTCCTCTTCTGCAAATGCTTTTAAAAGTGAACTATCAGGTCTGAATCTACTTCCATATACTAAGGGTCGGGCATTAGAAGCCGGTCGATCGGCCCAGCCCGTCCTTTGAATCTGATCGGTATCTACTTGACTTCTGTACTAGACGATGTTCATAAATTTTCTTTCTTTCAACACAGACCGTCAGCAGTTATTTTGATACCACATTCGGTCGTGTGTTCAAAATTTGCAATTCGAGTTATCTATATAGTATCAAGAATACATAATAAAGGAGCAAGAATGCTCCACTCAACGGCCGGCCGGCCTACCATGCGCTGCGCCAATATTTCAGGACTGGTTGCGAAATTCCCAACCCCTCCTGAAATTTCAGGACTGGTTGCGAAATTCCCAACCTGTCCTGAAAAAACGCAAGCAGCTTATGACAGGCCAACATGATTTCAGAGAAATCATGCGCCGGCCAAAAATTTTCGGATTTGTGAGCTAATTAATAATTAGAAATACCTAATAAGTGGCGCATTCTTAGTATAGCCTGTAAATCAGCTGAAGTCTACTTCTGTGGTGTGTCCGTGTGCGCTCTCAGTTGGTGAAGCAAAATTGAAGTTTTTCTCTTTTCTTGTGTATTCTTTGCCGTAACAGCAAAAAAAGATTAATGAAGTCTGTCTGTGGTTAGGTTAATAGGTAGGGGTATTGCCAAGTTAGGCCACCCGTAAATCAGAAAATGGCCCTAACTGACTGTAAAGTAATCCGATGATTGGGATCACACACCTTCAGAATAAACGCTAAACCGAAGTCACTTCCCTTCACTTCAACGTAACTGAGCGGCAGGGTGGTATCTTATCATTACGGTTGGCGTGATTGGTCGCTCTGTTAGGCCTGACGTTCAGAGGTGTTGTTGTCTAGCAGGAGTTCACAGTTACGGGCCCAGCTCTCTTAGCACACGCACTCGTTAACTTTACAATCAGTCAGGATGTAGATTACGGCGTATTCCCAGTTCCGTCTTTTCATCAAATAAAGTGGCTTAGAATAGAATGATACACTGTATGTGGGTTGGCTACAGAATGCCGAATTCAAAATGCCGAAAGGTAACGAAATGCCGAAAGTCAAAATGCCGAATGGGTACGAAATGCCGAATGTTCAAAATGCCGAAAATCAAAATGTAGAAAATCAAAATGCCGAAAGGGTACGAAACACAGTTGTTAAAAAAAATTTTTTTTTTGAAGGCCAAAAATTTTTGCTTTTTTTTTTAAAAATTTTTAAAAAAAAAATTTTTTTTTTGAAAATCGTCTTAAGGGGTCCAGTGTGCTAGTACAGGCACTTTCAAAAAAATTTCCACTTTTGCACCTCAAGTCAGTTAAGAAACCTGTTCGAAAACGCCAATACAGGTCTAAACACTGCCTGTAACTGCATAATTACACCAAAAATTGTCTTTAGAGGCACATCTAGGTGAACTTAAGGAAGGATTTCTTATGCAGTCGCTGCTAGACTCAGTATTATGCAAGTTGCTAGATAAAATGTTGGCTGCTAACAAAGAATTTACAAAAAATTGCATGTATTTACGTGAATTTTCGCACTTTTTTCCTTAATTTGCATATTGATTTTTCAAAAAAAAAATTTTTTTTTGAGCCTTCAAAAAAAAAAGCTTTTTTTTTTAAAAAAAAAAGTCTTTTTTTTTTAAAAATTTTTGACCCTAACAACTGTGGTACGAAATGCCGAATGTTCAAAATGCCGAAAGTCAAAATGCCGAAAGTGAGAATTGGGCTAAAATGAGTGAGTTATCATGCACTGTATATTATGCACGGCCACTGTTTTTAAAGCCAGCGCCAGTAAGGTGTTTTTGTATAATTTAACACTAAATTGCGACTGATATTTTACATAAACCTCTATGACAAGACAAGTATATAATAGGACAACAGCGGTAGACAAAGTAACAGTATATGACAAGACAAGTAATAATAAATACACCAGCGGTAGACAAAATAACAGTGTATGACAAGACAAAGCAGGATACAGTAACAGAAGGCACGTGACGCATCGTTCACAGTCAATGCTTAGTAATCAAGATTGTGGGCTATGCCGCGCAAATAATCGATGATGGCGCGGTTGCCGTAGCTTTGCACAATGGTGGTGATGCGCACGTTCAGCTGTGTTATGTGTGTGGTTATGTTATGTTAAGTTATGTGGACGCCATTCAAAAATATCATGATAAAATGCCATGGTCCGTTTTTGGCAACACTGTCTACTAGTGGACTTCATTGAAAGGAAACTCACTATTTGCCGTGAATGCTGTACAGCTGCTCGAAAAGGGGTGGCGCTGTGTCCCAAGTCCCGTCAGCGAACCATTCCAGTGAGTCGCGCAGAAATGATAGGTTCCGCTGCGTCGAGAAAAGCAGCACTCTCTCTTCCGGACGCCGGTTCTCGTCCTCAACGGCACTGTCAAACAGAAGGAAGTGCTCCACTAAAATATTGAGCTGTTATGTTACTAAAATAAATTGTACGTGCCATACGTGGGCCGGAAAAATTTTCTCCCTCCGGGTGCAGGTGCATGATTGTGGTTGAGTGTGAGACGGGAAACCTAAAAATTCATTTTCTACATACATGCATCCCTACATACTTGGCGGAGGCATGCTTACATGGCGGAGGAGGCCCCAACACTAAGTTTTTTCGCTTGTGGCTAATGGCTATATTTTTCGATTTTGCACAATGCACATTATGCACGTTTTCGAACTTGAATAAACTGGGTACCAGCCCGAGTAAACTTGTAAGCTCACCTGCCCATTTCTGGTGATCAAACGACCGCGGCAGCCGTCAGTTCGCCGTTGGCATCGCCAGTATTCCGTTTGCAGGTCACCGCGCCTGTCTATCGTGTAGGTGTGACCTTGATGGACCAACAAGCGCCGGCCCTTCTGAGTCTTCAGCTGATCTTCCATAGGAACAATTCACTTTAGGTACAATTACACACAGCAGGGATGATGGTGACGATCACGACGCAATTAAACGTGGGCTGTGGTGATGAAAGCAAGAAATCTATTGTTGGTCAGCCTGCCAATCAACTTCAGCAGCCGCAAGTTGAAAATTTATTGCTGACATAATTGCGGTCATAACAGGCCAATTAGTGTCTCAGGGCTTCAACATGGGTTTGACCCCGTTTATTGCCAGGGGCCAGCCAGGGTCGAATGCATAATATACAGTGCATGTCGGACCCAATGCGCACTCGTTTTAGCCCAATTCTCACTTTCGACATTTTGACTTTCGGCATTTTGAACATTCGGCATTTCGTACCCGTTCGGCATTTTGATTTTCGACATTTTGACTTTCGGCATTTTGTACATTCGGCATTTCGTACCCATTCGGCATTTTGACTTTCGGCATTTCGTTACCTTTCGGCATTTTGAATTCGGCATTTTGACCGGCTCCCACTGTATGTACAGACAGATTCACTATTGCACAAAAAATGTCCTCTCCACTTTTTCGGGTTCACTCAAAGGTTTCGTTCTGGGTTTATCTATTTGGCTCAAATTTTCAGCAAAAATAAAAGATAGTCTGGCTACATATTGGTCAAACTTGGTGCAAAAATTCACGCTCATGCTGATTTTATGAACCGAAAACTCAGAATCAGGTTGGTCAGGAGGGTGAATTCAATTTTTTCGGTAATTCAAAGAGTACGGCTTCGAAACTTGCAGGAATTATTGGTGTTGCTATTGGACATCACATACTGAGGGAACAGTCCAGTAGCTCAAAGGGAACTAAAATTGGGAAATTTCAAATCGCGGACAGGCCGCGGCTGGCCGCTCGGTGCTTTACGGGCGGCATAACTTACCAATATCCCTACCTAGTACAATCTAACCATGGACGGACTTTAATAAACCTCTGTTTTTGCGGTTACGGTAAAAAATAAACAAGAAAAGAAGAGAAAAATCAGGAGGACACGCACGCGTGCAAACTCTGCCTCTGTTGCCTGCACCAACTGAGAACTGCGGTAGGACGCACGCAGACACACGACAGACGACATAGATTTCACCTGGCCGGTAGCCTACTACACCAAGAATGCGCCACTTATTAGGTATTTCTAATTATTAATTAGCTCGCAAATCCGAAAATTTTTGGCCGGCGCATGATTTCTCTGAAATCATGTTGGCCTGTTATAAGCTGCTTGCGTTTTTTCAGGACAGGTTGGGAATTTCGCAACCAGTCCTGAAATTTCAGGAGGGGTTGCGAACGTTCGCAACCAGTCCTGAAATATTGGCGCAGCGCATGGTAGGCCGGCCGGCCGTTGAGTGGAGCATTCTTGCTCCTTTATTATGTATTCTTGATAGTATGTATTGATAATCATTCTGCTATTGATTGAACAATTGAACAAACAGAACAAACAAGTACTCTTCTTTAGTGTTGTTAGTGAGGAAAGAGGCGAGATGGCTGAACTGTCAGGTTGCACGTGTTTCTACTGCAAAAGACGACGGGAGGACCAGACCAAGTACGAGAGCTATCCACGAGTTCACGTTAATCAGCTGGTTTGGTACAAGATCAAAGGAAAGCCGTACTGGCCTGCCCAGGTAGGCAGGAGGGACTATCCAACTTGCGCACAACCGATTTGCGCACAGGGATCGCGGGCACACCAACTTGCGCACAACCGATTTGCGCACAACCGATTAGCGCACAACCGGTTTGCGCACAACCGATTAGCGCACAACCGAATTGCGCACAACACAACCGATTTGCGCACAAAGTAATAGTTGTGTTGTTGTGTGTTGAATGTAGTATACATACGTTGCTAGCCACTGCAGCGCAGTGTTTTATTGGGGTTTTAGGAGGTTAGTGATATTTTAGTTCAATTAAGATCAGTTTTTGATCTGTCTCCTACAGGTACGTGACGGTTTGGATGAGATAATCGATGAGGCCCCACTTGCTCTTCGGCAGTTAGGATTCTTTGAGTACTTTGAGAAACAGTGGATGCATGCCGTGCCGCCTGCCATTTGTGTCGTGGTGAATGAGGTCCGCCGCACCAACAATGATGTCGAGAGCTGGAACTCTAAGATGGCCAGGTTGTTCAACAAACGGAAGCATCCAGACATTTACTTTTTCCTGGAACGCATCCTCTCAAAACAAAACAATGCAAGGTGCAGGCAGGTGGATTTAAGAAAATCGCTAACTAAATTCTAAATGACTTTTCAAACAATTTCAGGTAAACACGCAACTAGATCAGATGGCCGCGGGTGTTTCTAAGAGGAATAGGGCACTACTTCGCACAGCCAAAGCTCAATCAGTTATAAAATTTATGTATTATAAATCTTGACTATATTGTGCTGCAAAAACGTAAAAGTGTTTGAGTAAAAAAATTGTGCGCAAATCGGTTGTGTTGTGCGCAATTCGGTTGTGCGCTAATCGGTTGTGCGCAAACCGGTTGTGCGCTAATTGGTTGTGCGCAAATCGGTTGTGCGCAAGTTGGTGTGCCCGCGATCCATGTGCGCAAATCGGTTGTGCGCAAGTTGGTAGTTCCCAGGCAGGAGGACGTGTCTGTCTAACCAGACCTCTAAGCATGGATGTAGCCAGTGCTCCAAGCGGCGCATCGTTTTCTTTCAGGTGGTAGATCCGTACGAGTTGGTCTATTCGGGGCAACAGAAGAAGAAACCGGATGAGATGTTAAACAAGACTCATATGTGCACTGTGATTTTCTTTGACGGAGAAGGTGAAGTAGAAAATGCCACTCAGTAAGTTTTTGTGTGCATGTTACTGACTGGGGCAATGAATAGTTCTGTCTGGCAAAGGTCGACGTTAAATTACTAATCTGCAGATGTGTCGCCAAGTTTGTACTAATGTTAAACAATGCGATCGCCGTTTGTAAACTTCGCCTGGACCGTTTTCGTTAATGAGATAAAAGCCACAAACTTTTAGTGCGCAGAAGCCCAACCAGGCCATTATAAACTACTAAAACTTGTAATTTCTGTTAATTTTAAGCTCGGAACGCGTTTTAAACGCGTTTTTGAAGGCTAATTTTGCTAAATTTTCTTACCCTGGTTGGGCAGCGGCCCAACCAGGCACTTTCAAAATTTTACACCCCCCCCTTTCCAAAATCCTGGATACGCCACTGACAACAAAGACACTATCAAAAATGCATACACATTTGGGAGACAATCGAATACAAGAATAAAATAAAACACACGCAAAAGAGTGAGAGAAGGCGCCAGGCAGTGCACTAACGGTACCCTAGTCATTGTAAGAATCACAGAAAAGTACAAAAGCTCATTAGAAAGTCAGTAGTAATATTGGCACTAAAACTTGCAGCATTCCTAGCAGAGAAAACAACGGGATCCAAATTATTCCACAGAGAAACTACACGATTACAAAAACAGTATTTAGAAAAATCAGTTCTATTATACCGGCAACAAAGTTTGAACTGGTGACCACGCAAATGATTAACTGGAGCATACGTGAATAAATCGTTAAAATCCAGATCAACCAAATTGTACACAATATTATAACACTTCAAATCAAATCTAAACCGCCGGACCTGCAGGGGTTCATCAACCTCAAAAAATTTTAGCCGCTCAAGATAAGGACGGGGAGGGAGGCCACATCTAGCAAGTAGTCAATATAGTTGGTGAGTAGCCGGTCAATCGACTTGGCCTACCTCTTTCTGTCCTGCCAAGTGATTAGCTGGACTTATGTTCTTCTGACAAACATTTTTTTCGTGCTGGATAAAGCTAGAAATCTGCCAAAACCGTGTGCGTACGAATAAGATTGTAGCGGTACCAAAAACCGGTACGTGCGGCGGCGGACGCAGTCCGGAATTAGTGTTGTTTGTTTCTTTGAGTATGTCATTGGTGGTTTGTTCCGCTTTCCTCCGCCCATGTTCCAGTTTCCTCCGTTTTGAAATGTTAGCATTATTTAACGTGTTTTGGTTTCTATAAGCGTAAAATTGCCTTCCGGTTCTATGTACAATGAGATGGTAAAAGTGTTTAGCGGATTCAACAGTATATAAAATATGTTATTTCATTGCTCCTGCGCATACCTGTAACAGGTCATCCGCCGAAGGAGAGGGATTTGTGGGATTGGGCCTAAGTCCGGGGGTCCCTGTTACATGTATTTTACTGTGTACGGCTGAGCGGGGGGCTTTGAGTGGGATGGTTAGCCAAAAAGTCCGATTTTGACTAAAATCAAGGTTTAGACGTATTTTTCGGTAGAATAGGTTAAAATGAGCTATTCTGAGCTCATTTACACCACCTAATCTATGCATATTTTTTCTACTATACAAAACTCTTCATATACATTCCTAGGGGGTAGTGGCGGCCTGAGCAACCGGTCAACCCACCTCAGCCCCCGCTTTGCCCATGTCAGGTAGCACAGATTAACGATTGCTGAGCCAGCCACTGGCCAACGTAATGTTACTAACCTATTACATACATGCATGGGCCGGAAAAATCCGGAGGGGGGTAGGGGGGTCTGGAGGAAGGGTATACCCCCCTTACCCCCCGGCCCATGTATGATTACATATAGGGTTGCCATGCCACTTTGTTTTCTATGCTGCCTTGTGGTGTATTAGCATAGCTGTTATTTGATAAATCAAACGTCTAATGATGTTATAGTTAGTATAGGAATAAAAACTTAAATATTGGTAAAGTTTCGAAACGGAGGAAACTCTAATAAGGGTGTTGGAAAGTGGAAAGCAGGAAACTGGAACACGCCTCATTTGTAGGGCCAACTTTAGGCGGTTTAGACGTCTTTTAGCTTCCTTCGTGTAATGTGATAATGATAAAGATAAACTCGCCGTGGGAGGTGGGAGTAAGGCAGGCTCGCATTGCACAATAGCCAAGCTGTCTTACTGCTAATGCCCAGCCCCCTTTCTTCTAATCAATCACCACCGTTTCTTTCGGCAAAACTCACATCTTTCTACCATCCTTTTTCTCTTGAATCCACGACAGAAGTTCCCCTTCGGGGTGCGTGGTGTGCAGTCCTATCCTGCATGAACGTCTGTCCTCTCGCAAGGGTCCTTGCACCCCAGACCCTTTCAACATTACATCCTGATCGTGTGCGCTAGAGTACCGTTGTCTTTTCCCGCGTTATCACTTTCACACTGAAGTTGTCCTTCATTGGATACCTGGTCATTCCGGCATTCCTGGCAACGATCGTGCAGCTGCCTTGGCCAAACAGGGATCTGACCAACCTCTCCCTTTCTCTCCAGCCTCCCCCTACCATGTCTCCCGCAAGCTGTTTCGCTCTCACCCATTACTTCAGTGGACTCAGCAATGGCGACAGAGCCCCCGTGCTCACGAGTATCATCGGTTCCGCCCTCACCCAGTCCGGGAGGATCCCATCGATCGCCTCCCGCGCTCTGATCAAGTAGTCCTCACTCGCCTGCGCCTCCGCGTTTTTCCCATTGGTCAATGGCTCCAAACGCCTCCGTCATGCCCCTTCCCCTCTTTGCCCCTGTGGTAAATTCGAAACCATACGGCACATCATCATTAACTGCCCCACCTACTATATCGAATTCAATGCACCAACTCTCTTCCACCTCCTCCTCGAATGTTTCGCCTCCTTTTTGGCCATACAGCTGACATGCAACATCTTATCAACTTCCTGGCTGCCCTCCATCGAATCTGACTCATCACCATTCATCTGCCACCCTTCTCCCTTCCTCCAGTACATTCGGTACTCTGCCATACGTTCTCGATGTAAAGTTGGCCTCAGATCGGTGGCTGGTCGCTGCTGGGCAGGGCGAATAAATCCAAACCAATCCAAACCAAACCAGAGATAATAATGGCATTTCAGTCTCCACATTAACTTGAATCACAAGAAGTATTTGGAGTATTTCAAAGCCAAACTCGACAAGTACTCGTTCAGCAGACTGACAGCGGTCTGCAGAGCCGTCGAACAAGCTGTGCAGTTCTGGAACGACAACCCAGACGTGCAGAAAGTCAGTTTATTTCTCTGTCTTTACCAGTCAAGCATATCTGTTTTAGTTTGAGCCGGAGCCGGATTTGGGGCTAGACTTCGCTACCAGCTACGATGACGAGGAGCCGTCTAAGAAATTGGTACTGGTGTAACAAGGCCCAGATTGGTAGCCTAATGAGTGTGTAGCGTTTAGGATAAAAAGAAACGCAAAAAGGTGCCGGTCAAGCGGAAATCGTTGAGTCCGCTCAAAAGAACGGCTGGTAAGAAGATAAGAAGCGACAGTCCTGAAGTGGCAGAAGACGACTCGGACTCTGATAGTCGCAATTCTGAGAGTCCAGAGATCTTTGGCTTTGCTGAGCGACCGTTGCCGGGCTCGCCGGTTCCTGAGCCATCGTCCAGTGGCGCTGAGGCGGCTGAACCAGTTATTCAGGTCTTGTTTCTTTTGCTCACTTCTGCTCTTGCTTCTCTCTGTAGAACTTACTTTTCCTAATAGAGTCAGGCACTTAACGCCGTTTATGGTACCGGTACCTAGGGTAGTGGTACCATAATGGTGCCCCCAGGTTCGGCGACTGTGCTGGTAGCATATATGGCACCGGTACCTTATATGGTGTCGGTAGCATAAACGGCGTTAAGTGCCTGACTGTAATAGGATGAAGAAAGATTGCCTATTCACTAGTGTTCCGACGATATCAAAATTCGTCGATATTCGATATCGATATTTATAGTTATGCAAGAAAATCTGAAATTTGAAAGAACAAACTGCTCTCGCTGCTTATCAGTCAAGCACTGATGCAATCAGCGATCTGATATCAATTAAGTAGAGAATCGCAGAAAGGTAGTGGCCCTTCTGAAGCGCTTCAATGAAAAGGTTGACCCCTCAGGTCGATGCCCCACCCTCATTAGGCATAAACGAGCTCAGACAGAAGAACGTATTTTAACTAATTGTAATGACAAAAAAGCCAAAAACCTTGATTTTAGTACATAATCGGACTTTTTGTTTACCATCCTTTCAACCACCCATCAGCCGGCGGTACCCCCTCAGGATTTGAAAATTTACCACCCCTCAGCCGAAATGCTATCCCATGTCTGCTTCTGCCCTCCTGCTTCAACTGTGTACAGTAGAGTGAGCAGCTCTTCAGTGTTGCTGCAGACATTTAAGAACCTATGTGTTGCTGTCTGAAAGCTGAGAATGCCAAGAAATTGCTGTTTCTGAGAACACATCATGCCACTGTTAGGTTTTGACTATACCATCGATTTCTGAGTTGTGCAGGAAAAACGGTTTTATACTGTTCCAGAGAAATATACTTGACCACCGTTTTGTTTTTTCCTACGTACTTTTCTGCACAAAAAATATCGAAAATATCGATGCAAAATATCGCGATATCGATATCGATATCGATATTGGAAAATGGGTCGATATATCGACTTTTCGATATCGATATCGATATATCGTCGGAACTAGAGTGCGAACTGGTATTGGGTATTGGGTGTATTGGGGTGTTTTCCAGGTATTGGGTATTGGGCATTGGGTATTGGGGTTTTTACCCCCCAATACCCAATACTAAATTGGACAATTAAAAAATAGAGAAAAATCGATGCTGACCTAAAAAATCGAAAAAGTTGATCGATGATTCGGTTTAGTAAGCTGTTTTCGCGTTAAGGAGCCGTCCATAAACGATGTCGTTCAAAATCCCGATTTTTCGGAGCCCCCTCCCTATAAGACGACGTTGTTTTAGGTTTACCCCCTTCCCGATAAGTGCAGTACATACAGAACGGTCATGTTTTCTTGTTAGCATACTGCGCAATCAATAGAATAAATCCCTACAACCACTCTGGGAAGCTTTTCCGCACTGTAGAAACCTGTGACAGAATGTACTTAAATTGAAAATAATACAATCAAAGTTCCCTATTATTCCGAAAAAAGCGACGTCGTTCTTTGCTAAGCCCCTCCCCCTCCTAGTGTGTCGTCTATCGTCGCATTTCGGCCGACCCCCTCCCCCTCTAGAATGTCATCGTTTATGGACGGCTAATTAATTAAACGTTAGTAGAATTTCCTAAAGTGTACGCTTTTCTAAACGCTAGGCCAGTAATTAATTTCTCTGTTCTTATCTAAAATAAAAATGCTGACATTTAAAAATGTCACCGTAATGTACTAGCACCGTACCCATGGCGGTGGTGCACACAATTTCCGGCCGAGTTAGGAAAAAAATCGCCGGAAGCAAGAAACACAACTGAATTACGAAATATTAAGTACCAAAACTGTTAATTTCTGCTGATTTTACGCCTAAAACAGCTTCTAAATGCTTTCCGATAGGCAAAGCCCTGCTTGGGCAGCGGCCCAACCAGCCTCTTAAAAATTTTAATTGCAGTGCCAAAAATCTTGTGTACACAACTAGAATGTACCTGTCCACTGAAATGAAATTTTTGGCCCAGCTACGCAAGTATTGGGTATTGGGTATTGGGGGTCTCAGGTATTGGTATTGGGTATTGGGGTATTGGGTTTTTTAGGTATTGTTCGCACTCTAGTCGGAACCCTACTATTCACACTTGCACTCTTACAGATAGAGAATGAGGGCGATAAACCAACGCTGGTGAGAGAGGAGGAAAGGCAGGATGAGCCTTTGGAATCAGAAGCACAGTCGGAAAGCCTCAATCAAGATAGACAGGAGAATGTGGTAGAAGAGACGGTTCTTAAACGACGCGGCAAAAACTCCAAAACCAAGCGTGCTCGGTTGTGTTCAACTCGAAAAGCTGCCAGTGGCAAAGACACAGTACGAATGTTTTATTTAATTTGTATCATACATGTAACAGGGGGCTGGGAGTCTGCCTCCACTTAGGCCAGACCCCCCCAGACGATTTCGCCGAGCCCCCCCCCTCCGATTCTTCTGGCAAGTAAATTTTTGAGCAAATTTTTGAGCAAATTTTTTAGAATTTCAGACACAAAAATTGCCAAAATCGCCTGCAAAACAGCACTTTTTAGCTGTATTTCAGCCCAAATTAGCGATTTTTGGCGATTTTTAGCCCAAAATCGCGATTTTTTCGATTTTTGAGCGTTTTCTAGTGCCCTACCCCCCTCCCAAAATTTTGACCCATCGAAAAGACCCCCCAACCCCCCTCCCCATCGGCGGATGACCTGTTACATGTATGATTTGTATCAACTGCGTTTTGTGTACGCCCGGCCAATAACTTGCTAACTGTAGAAAACAAAACCTTTAACATCCTGTCAGCGTGTGTCACAGCTGTTTTTCTACTGCTTTAGCCAAGTTCATCAGAACTGCCCGTCATTGACCAACAGCAAGTGGTTGATCAGCAGAAAATCGTAGGCAGTCAGCCCGCAAATGTAAGTTAGAGTAGACTTGCTTTGAATAATATTTGTGTTTCGTGCACTGAGAAGTTCGTAGTCTTTCTTTCGAAAGTTCGACCACCTAGCGACAACGTTTGTACCAACACAGGGGCCGTGTAAGGTACCGGTACATTGAGTACAGGTACAGTGTGAGCTATAAGGTTGATCTTGTCCCCGTTTTAGGTGCCCCAGACCTCAAGCGCTGTTCCCTCGGCAGTTGAAGAACGGGATGGCAGCATTAGAGCTGTTGTTGCAGAGAAAGAGGTGGTCACTCAACTAGCCGCAGAGCTCACTCAATCTCAGTTGTACAGCGAATGCCAGCGGTCAAACGCTCAGCGTGATGAAATGGGCTCGGAAATTAGCAAAAAATGCTTAGATCTGGTTTGATCTTCTGGTGTTGTTCTATGTTTATAACAGGTTCCGTTCTAGCGAATGAAACGCAAAGACACCAAGAAGCCCGTTAACAAAGAGACTCTGGGTGTGGTGGCCGAATGGGGAACCAACTTGAATCACATGTTGCGTCAGTTGGAAGTTGGCGAGTTACGCTGTCGATGTTGCGTGCATCTGGTTGCTCAACCCGGTGAAGTAAGTGCCCAGTCTTTTTCTACAGCGTTTGGCGATTGAATTGAAACTGATGTTGATTTGTTTAAATTATGCTAAGACGTCAGAATTGGCTTTTTCAGTAACACGATCATAAGATTGGAAATGACATCGGCAGAGGGGTTTGCCCACAGATCAGTTCAGCTGTACCGCTTACGAACTGTTTTGTAGAATTGAGTATGCGTGAATTGAGTTGAAATCAGCTCAAAATAGCCTGGTTTAACCTGTTTTTTGAATGAGGAGTTTATTGCATGCAACTACACAAACAGACAATGACCAAGAGGTTAGACGAGTGGGTGTTATATACAATGAAACTCTTTCACTATGTATGCAAAATACCATCATCTCCTTACGGCAGTGGGCGATAAATTCGCGAGTTTTAATTAGATCGTTGCAGTAGCGCAGGCATAATTAGCTTTTCTACATTTGTCTACGCGGCTCAGGTGAGGTCTGCACAGGCTAGCATGGATGGTCACTTACGTAGCAAGGGAACCCTATTTTCAGGTGCAAAGCAATCATTTACCGGTGTCCAAATCGGACCTGCGTGGAAAAGTAGTACAGGAGTGCGTTGAGAGTCCGAAACAGGTGATGGAGCGGTCGAGATTGGTGCTCTATTACTCTGAACGGGTTCAGACTGCTGATGAGATAATTGCTCAGGTAGGCTGTATGTCTACTTGTTTATCTTTTATTTGCTTGCTTCACCAGTTCAGGTGTTGGACGGAGAGAGCGGCCTGTTGGCTGGCCTCAGCCACGCACAAACAGAACAGCCGTCCAACTCCAATTCAGAGAGAAAGCCCGGTTTAGTGCTTCTGAGCAGAGTGCGCCATGTAGATGCAGAGAAACTGAGATCTGTGAGTTTGGCACTCTTCAGTCCAACCGTAGGTTCTCGGCCGTTTCTTTCATGGTGCTATTTACGCTTAACTCTTTATAGTACTAGAACAGAACAGCGCCCTGTGACGCCGTTTTAAATAACCATCAGGGTGCAGTTATAAAAATCGCTTTCAAACTGAATACTGTATTGTATACTAAACCCATAAATACGTCACTTTGGAATGTTGTTTGGGGTGTTATAGAAAACCTATATGCCTTTGATAGTATCCACTATCTGTTTAAAAAAGCAAACAAAACGTGAACGGATTATTTGCTACTTTGTTATTCATTGAAACATTGCACTGGTTTTAGTTAAGAGCGCTTTGTGCAGGTACTGGAAGGACACGGCATGGCACTGCTGAACGCTTACATGCTGGCACCAGAATATGACACTGCCAGCCGACAGCAACAGTTTATTTGTTGGGGAGACAAGGATCTGTTTGAAAGACTCGACCGATTCTTCTTTCAACTCGCTTCTCAATATGAATACGGTGTGCCAACTAAAATTGCATACTTCCTTCACAATTTTCGTTGCATAGTAAGACTAAAATGCAATTTGGTTTGGTTTGTCTGCATTTTGCTTGTTTGTATTTGCGAGCAGGCGGATTTTAGTCGAAAACGAAAAAGAAGGTCGTAGGACAGCGGCGGCTTTACGTAGAACCATTTTTCCGGCAGCACAAGCACTTCTTCACTCCCAATGTCTGAAAAAATCGGATGGCAACTGTGCTATGCTCAACAAATTTGTCGCCGAACCGATGCTGAGATTGGCTTACAAAGAACCTGCAGGTAAATTTTCTGAACACGTTTCTAGTGCCGAATGGCAGTTTATCTCGAGTGATTCAATTTGAGCGCTGGACGATGCGAGCAGCTCGTGTAAAGCAGCATCCAAACTGTTCAGTGTGGCCAGCGTCCGCAAGGAGTTAATAGAGTGCGAGGATGAGTTTCATAGTGACAGTGGTCTCTGGCAAATGGTACCGCCAATAACATGTACAGTCATGTCTCCTTAAACCGGATATTCGCCTTCCGGACAAGATTAGGCCATGTCCCAATTTCCCCCCATGTTATATGACTCGTTATCCGGACAGAAGATTTGGGGTCCCAACTTTGAAATTTGTATGGTAAAGTGATTCGTTAATCCGGATTTGGTGAATTTGGGCAAAATCCAAGCGCAATTTTTCAATTCAGGTGTGAATTTTCAATTGAATAATGCTTTTTGTTGAGTCAGAATGTGATTATTTTTGCCTTTTTAGGAGCTATAATCAGCTGAAATAAGCTTGTGGCTTTTAATTAGGAGGTGCAGCTGCAGAATCTGATGTGCAACTAACAAAAGCTGTCATTTAGGCGTTTGACCCGAAAAACAGTGTTTTAGCTTTGATTCGTTAATCCGGAAATTCGCTAATCCGGACAAAATTGGCCGGTCCCAACTTGTCCGGATTAACGAGACATGACTGTATTTCAAAATTGCCTTCATATTGATTACGTTCTCTCTTCCAGTTATTGCTGTGCAGTCAACATGACCCAAATGTCAGTGATTGTGACGATGCTACCAAGTGGCTCAAAAAGACCGTTCTGAAACGATAAAATCCGTTCCAAATTGACGTCATGTATGTATACGTTTACTAAAATATTAGTATTTTTGCGCTTTTAGTAGCTTGGCTTGTTTCCCGACGGTTTTCTAGGATTAGACCTGTAAATTCCTCTCATGTTTGAATGCTGATGTGTCGTGCCAAGATAAAAGGCTGAGTTTCGATTCGAGAACTCCTTGATGGCGTTGTTCGTGTAGTTGTCAAGAAAACGCTGATGCGCATGAATTTGTTTTTCATTGCATGTTTCGTTCCTCTATCATACATCGTTTCGTAGCTGGTGGTGATGTACCGCACTCCTCGCGTAAATACGGCCCAGGTGGTGTTATCCGACCCGGATACAATCCTGAACCAGCGGACCAGAGAGAGATGATCCAAATTTTGCACTTTTTCACGGAAACTGGAGTCTGTGCGACAATTAACAGGTCTCATGCAGAAGACCATTCCAAACATGTATGTTGGTTAGCAAAGAAGCTTTTATGTCCACATTTGTACCGTCAACATTAAATTGAGCCCCCGAAGAGGGTTTGCTAGGGCCACGCGCAACGCCTTACCGCATGTCATATTAATTTGAAGCTAAATAGGCATGCGAGTTCTTTAGCTTTAGGTGTACGTACGTATAAAGTGCTCTGTACGTAAGTATTATTAGCTTGTGCTATTGCGAAATCAGATTTACAGAAAAGAAACGTAAATGACGCAAAAGCCTTGCCAATTTAACGCGTCTAGATCTCGATGCATTGACGTAATAGGCCCAAAAATAGACCGGCGCGGCGACGTGTTTTAGCAACGGCTGACGTTCCGTCTTCCAATCAGTGCTCGCAGCGAAGTCACGTGTGCCAATTGCGCCAACGATTTCGTTCAATAAATGGCCACTCGTCAGTTCCACGTGTGCAGAATTGGCGGGCACTCCCAGACGCGCAGTAGTAACGCAAGTTTTTGGCGAAAAGCTGACTCACTGTTGACTTTAAGCGTCTTCAAGTGGTAGACCTAATCTGTGCGCTCTTTAAAACTGCCCGATTGTTGTTGGGTGATGCCCTTTGAACAAATCAGTATGAGAACAAAATCTACCACACAAAAAGTGTAAGTCAGGGAACTTGATTGCGGACCTAGGTAATGGTTTGAACTTCAGGAGTGTTCTGGAAAAAAGCGTCAGCGAAGTGCAGTTTGCACTCGGAAAGGCGTTTCTAACAGCTCAAGAGGAAGATCGATTGGTTCTGGGAATCGACAAATGCAGTCAGCGGCTCAAACTGTAAGCTTCAGTCTGCATTTCTTCGCAATATAAAATTTGCCTGTAAATCTGAGCTTTCAGCGGACCTCACGACACGTTTCTATGTGTGCTGCTCGACCCTAAGGAGTCTAATGATTCAAGCACGCAAATGTTTCTAAAACTGGTGGAGACATTTTGTATACAAAACCAATTAGCTGTGGTCAAACTCGACGGCGGTGCTGCCAAGACAGTCTGCGAAAGTCTGGGCCAATTTTATGGCCTCTCAACTGACTTCAGCTGTGCTCTGTTTCGGGTAGTCTAAAAACGCTTGTACAGCAAGAATTCTTTAAAAATCGACTGTTGCAGAGCCCAGCAAACGGCTTTTTGTACGGCGCAGAGCGACGGCTGATGAAGCTTTTGCGGGCTGGGCCCCTACCGCCGGCTGACTGAAAATGTGTCCAATTAGCCATGTATTTTGTGTGACGTATCGGTCAAACGTCGGTCTAACTGCTCAGTGGCGTTAAGGACGTGAAATTTAATCTCAACTGACGGAGAGCCCTCAAGTGGCACTCCGAAGAGAAACTACGACCAGTTGGACACATTGGGGCCTTCAAAATGTGACCAGATCCTAATTCTATTAATTTGCCGTGCTTGTTGTGTCGAGTGTTTTTGTTACTATAAAGCTGTCCACCACTAATACGGCCCACAGCGATATGCGCCGAAAATCAATAGGTGCCACCGCTGCGGCGAGCCTGAAACGTTAAAGTGGGCCTTTAATCCCAGAGCCACATGGTGCCTGCTTATTACAGCCTTCAAAACTGAGACACAAGCCAACAAAACCACTTCATAAATAACATTGCAGTACGCTAACAACACCATTTGCGAACAGGGCTTTTAGATTACTCAGCCTCATGCCGACACCACAGCCAGACATGGGCTAACGTTTCGGCTCAATGGGTTGTATTCTGAATTTCTAAGGGTTTTTGAGGAGACGACAATCAAGGTATCTGGCTATAAAAAGAAGTAAAGATTGATTGACTGAACCAGAGCCTGAGGGTCAATTGCCATGTCTGATAACATAACGCAGGTTTGTTCAGCCTAACGTTTATGTCACTAAAAAGCCCTGCTTGCAAGACGGACTAGATGAAAGCACCACAAATAAAGCCAACAAGCCACCAGAAAATTGAGTCTGCAGATATAAGAAAGTTAGAGCTCACATCGGGGACATAAATAGAGATTCTCAGTAGTGCAACTAGAGATGTTCCTTTTCCGGAAAAAAATGTCCGCTGGAAATTTTCCGGAAAATTTCTGGAAATTTACCGGAAATTTTCCATAATATTTTTCCAATTTTAAAAATTTGAGAAAACGCCAGAAATGGGCTCCTTGCAGGTCCTAGATAATTCTAGACAGCTTTTTTGTTTTTTCTATGCATTATAATATTTTTAACAACAGATAGAGTTTAATTGAGACCAGACAAGAGAGTTCAACCGACAAATGACTGCAAACATGCAATGTATCGGAAGCTAACAACGCAACAACAGCCTATGTATCGAGATCGGAAGCAGATTCTAAACTGTCATCAAGGGAAATGTCAACGTCAGAATCGGTGTTCTCAACAGTATCGGCACATTTTTCACTATCTTCTTCTCTCGGCCTAGGGGCTTGTTTCATTCTAGAAGCACCACTTCTCGCCCGCTTAAGCAAAGGCACGTTGTGTTTATGTAGGCCAATTTGTCCACCCGTCCAGCCTGAGATAGGCCTGGCGCGCAGGCAATGGAAATCGCTTGCACTTGTCTACCAAATGCTTGTGCATTCTGGTTACATTATTCAAATAGCGCGACTCACAGTAACAACAATAAGCAACTTTCTTCCCTTCCTCTGTTTTAACGGTAAAATGAGACCACGTAACATCGTCCTTAGGACGTCCTGACGCCATTTTAGGCACTAAAACTGCAGCGTAAATTTTCAAAGAAAAGTGTTCTCGTCTTCTTTCTTCAACAACTGAACAAACCTCTATACGTTTTTCCGTTATCTATCCATTTTATCACTTGCAAAAAATTTGTGGGCTCCGAATTTATCTTCTGACCACTTAATCAGGAACAAAAGTGAGAGCTTGCCGAACAAACTGAACCTAATACGGAAATGCAACTAGAAATAGACGTGATTCACGTTTCTTTGATCGCATTAAGAGCGCTAAACGCGTCAGGTTCATTAAAAAGCAGTAATGAATATTTTTCCTTTTTTTCCATTTTTTTCCGACCCCCTAGGAAAATTTCCGGAAATTTTCCGGAAAATTTCCTTTTTTTCCATTGGAAATTTTCCATGGAACATCTCTAAGTGCAACACCAATTAAACTGATTGAATTGAACGACCGACAGTAGCAAGAAGACACCGATCTCTGACGGAAGCTAGAGCTTTACGCTAAACTGGAAGTTGGATACACTGACAATAACAAGAAGACTGTAGTAGAAGACTACGTACATGCTAAACCAACTATGTATAATGTGCTGAGCGGAACAAGAAACGTATTCAGATTCGACGTCGGGTGGGTTATCTGCAAGTAGGAAAGCTTTCAGAGGATGGAGCACGAAGACTTTTCCTTGAAAGGGTTTTCCTTTTGATTAGCAAATCCGTTGACCAGAATGTCCTCCTGCTGATGATCTTCCACGAATCTTAAACTTCTCTCGGTTCTCATCGCTAGACTAACATGGGACTGAAGATGCAACCCCAAAGAAAAAAGCCGATACCAGATTTTTCAGAGTACCGCATAAAATCGAATCAGATAATAATAAACGATCTTCAGGTTACAACGAAATAACCTTATTTTCATTTTCCAGTAATATAATACTGATGTACATAGTTATTCTATGCTCTGAACGTCAGATCTGACTGATATCACATTGAATTAACTATATTTTCTGGATAATTGAAAAAATATTAGTCCAAAACCAAACAAATCAAAGCATGTGAAACAACGCGAAAAATATAGCTCAAAAATTCGAAAATTGGTCAGGAAAATGAGAATTTTGGGTATTCGGTAAAATCCAAAAACAAATAAATACCAGATAATACCGGATTATGATTGTATCTCAAGATGGACAGGGATAAAAATTCATTATACGGTATTACAGCATTTTCGAAACCTAAAACGTCACAAAATGTGATACTACAGTAGGGGGATTTTGGGGCCACTAGCATTCATGTAACAGGTCATCCTCCGAAGGGGAAGGGGCATACATGTAACAGCTCCGGGCCGACCTGGGGGGAGGGGGGTAGGGGGGTTTCCTCAGATGGGGGGTCGATGGGGGGTTTCGTCCAGAGGTGGGGTCCAAAATTTCAAAAAGCTCCAGAACGCCTGGAAATGCGTTTTTAGCACGTTTTTTTCAGTAAGGATGCTAAAAATCGCAATTTTAAGCTGCCAAATAGCTTTTTAGAGCTAAAAACAAGCAAAAAATGACAAAAAGGGCTTCCAAAAACACCGATTTCTCTTAAATATCAGCAGTGGAAGCGCCAAATTCGGTTTCCAAAGGCTTTTCAAGTGAATTTTAGGCTAAAAATTAGTGATTTCTGACCCAGTTTGTTAATACTGGAGCCACCACTAGTTCTTGTATTTTTGGGTCGGGGGGGGGGGGTCCCTTAACCTGTCTCGGGTGGGGGGGGGTTGGCCTTTCCAGCTGGGGGGAGTAACCCCCCCAAACCCCCCTAGTACATGTATGGGAAGGGGGTTGGGATGTGTCTGACCACAAATTTTGGGAGGGGGTTTGGCACTAAAAACGCTCAAAAATCGCAATTTTTCGGCTAAAAATCTTCAAAAATTGCTAATTTGGGCTGAAATACAGCTAAAAAGTGGTTTTACAGGCGATTTTGGCAATTTTTGTGTCCAAAATTGCCAAAATTTGCTCAAAAAATTACTTGCCAGAAAATCGGAGGGAGGATCGGAAAAATCGTCTAGGGGGTCCACATCCAGGGCGGTCTGGCCTAAGTCGGTTTGGGGCAGACCCCCTGTTACATGTACTGTATGGCCACTAGCAGAATTATATGCGGATATTAAATGGTACAGAAATACCCTATCATCGACTGGTCAAGAAAGACAAGACTATCAGCACAGCACCGATAGAAAAAAAATTCTTCCGTTCGGCTTACCTGAGGAGAAACTATGTGTAAGTTCAAGAAAAAATTGCAGGTTGTTATACAGGGTGTCTCAAAAAAATGATCACATTTCTTTTTACTGCCATTTCCGCAAATTTTGACCAAATAGGCTGAAATTTGGACCATAGGTGCCCAAATTCGGGCAATTTTATGTGTTAAAGTTTGGTGCACTAGGCTTGACTCATTCCCGAGAAATTTCAAAAAAAGTGAAATTTGTTAAATCAATAGTGAAAGCCGGTCACCGAAAAAATGATCACATTTCTTTTCACTGCGATTTCCGCAAATTTTGACCAAATAGGCTGAAATTTGGACCATATGTGCCCAAACTCGGGCAATTTTATGTGTTAAAATTTGGTGCACTAGGCTTGACCAATTCTCGAGAAATTTAAAAAAAAGTGAAATTTGGTAATTTCAATACCAAAAGCCGGTCACCGAAAAAACGTTACATTACATTATCGCCTAAGCTCTAACGATAGCGTTGGAGTTCATGCGTCAACTTTTTACACACGAATTACCCTGAACTTCTGCGTTTACACTCCAAATTTCATCCAATTCCATCAAAAATTAGAAAAGATACAGGAAAAGGAAATGTTTCCATTTTTCGGTGACCGACTTTCACAATTGAAATTTTCCAAATTTCACTTTTTTTGAAATTTCTCGGGATTGAGTCAAGCCAAGTGCACCAAACTTTAACAGATAAAATTGCCCGACGTTTGGCACCTATGGTTCAAATTTCAGCCTATTTGGTCAAAATTTACGGAAATGGCAGTAAAACGAAATGTGATCATTTTTTTGAGACACCCTGTAGTTGAGAGCAGTTGTGCAAACGAGCAGAATGTAAGAATTATTAGTTTGTTTGTAGGGATGAGAGCTTACTTTTTGAGTTCGGACGCAGCCTGAGTGACCGGCACCCTCTGTACTGCCGCCTCTCTGCGTAGCTGTTCAACCTGCTTGCGGACCTGCTGGATTTGATTCATTGCTCGCACAAGCCACAACCCGAGACGTACTGACCACTATGCACTGAGGAGGAGACCGATAATTTCGCTAGTTGCTTCTCTGCACAACCTGCCAACAAACAGACTTCCACAAAAGAGAAACGGCAACATAGGTGTCACTTGCACTGCACATACATGGGCATGGGCCGGAAAATCCAGAGGGCTGTGGAGGTAGTCTCGGGGGGGGGACCACAAAAGTCCAAAAAACGTCTAAAAAGCGAAACTTTTCTCCCTCCGGGAGGGACGGATGACGCGAGGGCGGTATGACCGACCGAGGACGGGTATTGGCCGACGACAGGGGTAAGTCCCTCACCCCCAGTCCATGTGTGGACTTGCATACACACACATGTGACAGGTTCTTGCCTGAAACGTGAGACTCCAAAAAGGTTTCGTCCAGGGAGGGGGTACAAAATTTCAAAAAGCTTCAAAACGTCTGGAAATACGTTTTACTTAGGCTAAAATCGCAATTTTCAGAGCCTGTTTTTCTGATCGATTTTTGCTCCTTAACCACCGGTGAAATCTCAACCTTGTCTCGATTTGACTGAGATTTTGCATTTTGGTTTTTAATTTTACATAGAAAAGATGTTTTATCACCTTCCCGGCCGTTTTTTTTAGACTAAATTTTTCGCCCAACTCTCAGATTTCAGCTCATAACTCCGGAACAAATGAACCCAGAAACTGCGGATTTTTCTTTTAGAATGAGAAGAGCGTGCTCTTTCAAAAGATACTCTACCTGCATAGCAAACATGGGCTAGCATTTCCGCTGCCGGGGTGGTAAATTTTCAAATCCTGAGGAAGCTCTGGGGGGAAGTAGCAGCGGCTGAGGGAGGTTCAGGGGATGGTAAGCCAAAAAGTCCAATTTTTTTTTACCAAAGTCAAGGTTTTTAGGCCTATTTTATTGCTAAAATTTTTAGTAAAATGCGTTAAAATAAGCTATTCTGAGCTCACTTGCACCAAATCTAGGCATTCATTCATCATAGTAATTTTATAAAATTCTTCCTAGAATTCATTCCACCTATCTAATATGACTATAAACCGTTTAGCTTCCAAAAATTGCTGAGACGCTTACACTGCAGCTGATTTTTACTGTGCTGATTTTCTTCATATTTCATAGTGTGAACCGGACCGGACCTACGCGCGAAAATAATAATAGTCTAGTGTAGGGATGCAAATGGTATAAAAAATACCAAATACCAGATGGTATTTTCTATACCAAATAGTTGATAAACAGGTCGCTAATTGTTTGGAATGAGCGCAAAGTCATACTTTTTGTTTTTTTTCAGCAAAAATATATGTGTTGCCTCAGTGGAAGAGTTTTTGTTGCATCTAAAAGAAATCTAGTCATGCCGAGAAAGAAAACGAGCAGAATTTGATGGTTTTTCACTTACTCGGGAAATGGGCAAGCACGTTGTGACGTTTGCGGTCTAGGCTCGGTCTCGATAAAGGGGCCGTCCATAAACGACGTCGTACCAAAATCCCGATTTTTCGAACCCCCTTCCCTCAAAATCGCCTTGCGTCGTTTCATAGGGGCCCCCTCCCCCTCCCACTTTTTGAGAATTTTCCATGAATGGTTGTTTGTTATAAGCTAAACTGGTCAGAATTCTTTATTCTTTTGTTGCTCAGAAACGGTAAAGAGACGTCTTGTTTTGCGTATCTGCATTGTTAAACTTTTAGTAAATTAGAAATAAAGAGAAAACTCTGCACAGAAGAGCTCTGACATGGTATACAGTCGCAAAATATGCAGAATTTATCGCTTAAAAGCTAACTGTTTAGTTATTTAAACTATTTGGTATTTGGTATTTTTTTATGCCAAATAATACCAAATACCTAGAAAATACCAAATAATACCGAATAATTAGGGATGCAAATGGTATCCGGTATTATTTGGTATTATTCGGTATTATTTGGTATTTTCTAGGTATTTGGTATTATTAGGTATTTGGTATTTTTTCATACCAAATAATACCAAATACTTTAAATAACTAAACAGTTAGCTTTTAAGCGATAAATTCTGCATATTTTGCAACTGTATACCATGTCAGAGCTCTTCTGTTCAGAGTTTTCTCTTTATTTCTAATTTACTAAAAGTTTAACAATGCATATACGCAGAACAAGACGTCTCTTTACCGTTTCTGAGCAACAAAACAATAAAGAATTCTGTCTGACCAGTTTAGCTTATAACAAACAACCACTCATGGAAAATTCTCAAAAAGTGGGAGGGTGCCCCCATGAAACGACGCAAGGCGATTTTGGGGGAAGGGGGTCAGAAAAATCGGGATTTTGGTGCGACGTCGTTTATGGACGGCCCCTTTATCGAGACCGAGCGTAGACCGCAAACGTCACAACGTGCTTGCCCATTTCCCGAGTAAGTGAAAAACCATCAAATTCTGCTAGTTTTCTTTCTCGGCATGACTAGATTTCTTTTAGATGCAACAAAAACTCTTCCACTGAGGCAAAACTTCCATATTTTTGCTGAAAAAAAACAAAAAGTATGACTTTGCGCTCATTCCAAACAGTTAGCGACCTGTTTATCAACTATTTGGGGTAAATGTATAGTTTCCGGGCGTAAAATCAGGAACCGGCCCCAGATTAAAATTAATACTTTTAATGATCATAACTTATTATAAATTGACAAGTTTTATCGATAAATATCGATTATCGATTATTTTTTGGCAAAATTCCAAAATCGTCCAAAATGGTCATGTTACATATCATTTGAAAGCCCTTCGCCTGACGAGTCTAATGATCACTAAATCAGTATAGGGCACGCACCAGGAGGCCTGTTTTTGCCAAATATAAAAGTACCCCTAGAGACGCATCAGTATAGGCACGCTCCAGAGGGCCTGGTTTAAAAACATAAAAGTACCCCTGGGGCACGCATCGGTATAGGGCACGCTCAGACAGCCTGTTTTAAAAACATAAAAGTACCCCTAGGGGACGCATCAGTATAAGGCACGCTCCGGAGGGCCTGTTTTAAAAACATAAAAGTACCCCTAGGGGACGCTTCAGTATAGTGATAAGTACCCCTAGGGGACGCATCAGTATAGTGATAAGTACCCCTAGGGGACGCATCAGTATAGTGATGCATACCCCTAGGGGTATTTTCATATTTGGAAAACAGGCCCTCTAGAGCGTGCCTATACTGATGCGTCCCCAGGGGTACTTTTATATTTGGCAAAACAGGCCCCCGGGGGCGTGCCCTATGCTGATGTAGTGATCATTAGACTCGTCAGATGAAGGGCTTTCAAATGATATATAACATGACCATTTTAGACGATTTTGAAATTTTGGAATTTTGCCAAAAAAAATAATCGATAATCGATATTTATCGATGAAACTTGTATAATTAGTTATGATCATTAAAAGTATTTATTTCAATCTGGGGTCGGTTCCTGATTTTACGCCCGGAAACTATACATTTATTTACCCTATTTGGAATTATTTGGTATTATTTGGTATAGAAAATACCATCTGCTATTTGGTATTTGGTATTTTTTATACCATTTGCATCCCTACGAATAATACCAAATAATACCGGATACCATTTGCATCCCTAGTCTAGTGCTAAATCTGGATACGAAACCAAAAAAATACGTACGCTCGAAAACTGGAAAAATTGTTATGAAAATGCGTTTTTTGGCTATCCTGTAGGTATCCCAAATATACGGGATACCGGATAGTGTTTTAGAGCAAAAAAGACCGGGTTATCCGGTACATTACATATCTCAGATTGGGTGCGTAGTTGGTATTAGGGATGCAAATGGTATAAAAAATACCAAATACCAAATACCAAATACCAGATGGTATTTTCTATACCAAATAATACCAAATAATTCCAAATAGTTGATAAACAGGTCGCTAGCTGTTTGGAATGTGCGCAAAGTCATACTTTTTGTTTTTTTCAGCAAAAATATATAAGTTTTGTCTCAGTGGAAGAGTTTTTGCTGCATCTAAAAGAAATCTAGTCATGCCGAGAAAGAAAACGAGCAGAATTTGATGGTTTTTCACTTACTCGGAAAATGGGCAAGCACGTTGTAACGTTTGCGGTCTAGGCTCGGTCTCGATAAAGGGGCCGTCCATAAACGACGTCTTTCCAAAATCCCGATTTTTCGGACCCCCCTTCCCCCAAAATCGCCTTGCGTCGTTTCATGGGGGACCCCTCCCACTTTTTTTGGAGAATTTTCCATGAATGGTTGTTTTAAGCTAAACTGGTCAGAATTCTTTGTTGTTTTGCTGCTCAGAAAGGGTAAAGAGACGTCTTGTTCTGCGTATCTGCATTGTTAAACTTTTAGGAAATTAGAAATATAGAGAAAACTCTGAACAGAAGAGCTCTGACATGGCATACAGTCGCAAAATATGCAGAATTTATCGCTTAAATGCTAACTGTTTAGTTATTTAAACTATTTGGTATTATTTGGTACATAAAAATACCAAATACCAAATAATACCAAATACCTAGAAAATACCAAATAATACCGAATAATACCAAATAATACCGGATACCATTTGCATCCCTAGTTGGTATATCCCACCCAAAGTGGTCCAAATAGACCACGGCAAAGGCGTACGGTACCGAAGTAGCCCAAACGCAATATGGCCCTGTACTTCGTCTATTTACGATTCTACAGTTAAAAACAGCTTTGTAAGACAACCAGACTCGAAAAGCTGGTCTATAAAATGTCTTGAAAACTGAAACTTTGGTTCTGCTTTAAGTCTAGAGGTTATTGGTCGCACTTCTACAACAGACTATACGTGGTTGCTAATAGTGATCCGCAAACCAGGCAAGATACGGAAATGAGTGGGGGATTTAAAGTATTTTGAAACAGTTATCGATTGGTTTAGATATCGGAAACCAGCACACGTTTGAATTTCGGTCGTTAGTAGGGCCCGACCGGATATCCGGATCCGGATATTACCTGCCGGATATGCCGGATATCAGTCACAGATGAGAAAACGTGATTTTTTGCGTATTTGAACATATTTGAATATTCGACCATAGTGTGTAATAGTGAAAATCACTGTGAAACAACTACTGAAACGCACAGCAGCCATGAGGGCGAACAGGGATTTTTTGCCGATTCACTGGATTCGCCAAACCAAATCGATACCTCTGGTGGCATTGATGACGAAACTGACAAAGTAGTTTTGTTGTTTAGCTACACAATAAGTATGGATACTTTCTCTTAGGTGCACAAACTGATTTCTGAGCATCTGAAAGAGGCGCTTGTACCGAGTGACAGAGACCCACTGCTCTACAGGAAAGAGAAGCAGTCAACATTTGGCAGACTGGCACAGGTTAGGACCGCGGGGCAGGGGGTTAGGGAGGGGCTTAGCCCTCCCCTCGCCGGCCAATACCACCACCCCTTCGGCCGGCCATACCCCCGAACTCCCTCCCAGAGGATGCTCTGTGTCAACTACCCTAGGCCCTCAGCCCCTAGACCTGCTTCCCTCAGCCGGCCGCTACCTCCCCCTCAGGAATTTTGTATAGAAAATTATGATAAACATATGCTTGGATTAGGTGTAAATGAGCTCAGAATAGCTTATTTTAATTTATTTTATTGAAAAATAAGCCAAAAACCCTTCATTTTAGCCAAAAATCGGACTTTTTGGCTTACCACCCTCTCAGTCTTCCCTCAGGCGCTCCTACCCCCTCAGGAATTGAAAATTCTACACCCTTCCTCGGCCGAAATGCTAGCCCATGTCTGCATGAAACTGATAAATAATATTATAATAACTCGGCCGAACCGTTACACGCACACGGCGTTTTCAACGATGTTTATAGCGAAATTTTTATTTAAACTACATTTTCTGGTCTGAAAAACTGTAAAAACTATTTTTTTCAACCTGATTTCTACCTCTTCAGGGTGCTCCAATCAAATCCTCATTTTGTACTATTTTTTGCCCGTACTATTTTTGTGTACTATAATTGTACTATTTTGAGGGATATACCTACTTCTCCCCCTCAGATTGGCAAAAGGTAAAAACACGGACGACTAAAAACTACTGGACTGATCGCGCCCCCGACCGCTAATACATACTTAGGGTAACTTTACAAGTCCATATCTTTGGAACCGTTCGGCCTACAAACAATGTAAATACATCTTTAGAATCCTCACGGTATCAGCAATCGAACGCTGTGCTCAAATCGCTTTCAAACCCACTACAAGAAAAGTTGATTTTTTTCCATCGCGCAAATTAGGATTACCGATCAATGTTGCGCAGATTAGGTTGCACCACAGTACAGTGCTCGGCCCCCTCTACAACTTTGGTCATAAGGCCCAAAGCGCTGCAACGCATCCATAAGGGGTTATTCGCAAATAACTCTGAACATATTGAATACATGGGAAACATGCATTAACAGCATAGAAGCGACCGGAAAAAAGAATATCAGACAAGATATTATGAACACTGGACAAAAATCACAGGAGAATGAAAGTAGCATTACATACAGTTACCGACTACGTCCAAATTTGTTATTTTGGCTTGCGCAATGCGCTTAACACCAGAAGCAGTGAGCTTCTTGATGAGGTTTTTACGCATGCAGTTGAAAAATTTGGTGACGAGAACTCGGGCAAACGAGTGACCCTGCAGACAGGAAAGCTCAGAAACCAGAATGTCAAGCAGCTGGGAATCCTCTTCTAACAGCAACAGGACGATTTCAACAAATACTGGCCGGTGAAAATCGCAGTGTAGGAACTTGTCCTTGAGAGTAATTGTTACGAGTAATAAGAGTTTTGAATGCAAGAAAAGACGAACACGCTAAGCGCGAATGTCAAAAACCAATTAAGAATCATCAGTCGAAGAGAAAAAGAGAAACGAAATTCACTTAAGAAATGAATAAAGCAATTAGCAAGCCGATACAATGAGAAAAAAGCCAGTTTTGGCCTATGCATCTGCAATGGGTGGAGAGTTGTGTAAAAAGATGAAAGAAGTCAATGAGATAGGTTACATACTTTGTATTTAGTACCCATAGATGGGCCGGAAAAATCCAGAGGGGTGTCTGGAGATCTCGGGGAGGGGCGGGGGCCCGGAAAAAAGTCCAAACAAACGCCTATTTTGCCTTAAATAAGCGAAAATTTTCTCCCTCCGGGAGGGGGGTCGGAAAGGGGGTTATGGCCGACCGAGGGGGCGGTGTTGGCTGGCGAGGGGAGGGGGTAAACCCCACCCTTACCCTACGCGGCTCATGTATGCTAGTACCAAGAATATATTCTTGCTAATACCGATAAATGAATGGAAAAGAAAGGAACACAAGAAAAACCGGAGGCAGGCCAAATCTCATGCCACTTTTCTACCCTTATCTCATTCACTAATAGAAGAAAGAAAACTGAGGTAGGTAGGCAAAAAGAAGCAGAACAACTAAGGTTAATGGGTGGCCCAACAATTTCCGGCAAGAACAGTTAATGCGCAGGAAACATGTGAAGCAAGAAGCATCACGATGACGGGATGACGGCGTAGCAGAAAATCTTTAATAATTCAGTCTTGAATAATACCTATGGGTGCACACTAAACCAAACAGCAAAAAACCGGCTGGCCGACCGACAAGCAAGAAACTCGCGGCCGCAAACCACGCGAGCACCTCACCAGCACACACTGCCAGTGCCAGACAACAGACAAGCAGACAGGCGTGGCCAGAAAAATCGATACACACCGCCGTTGCAGGTAGGGGGCTAAAGTAAATGAACAAACAACTACATACGCGCGCACGTAACTGCACTGTACGCAAAAATAAATTATTCTCTTTCTTATATTTTCTGAAATTAGCTATGAGTTAGCGCACATAACAAGATTACTGACTCCGTTTCAAAGTTAAATGAATTCAGAGTTTTTTACAAATAACTCGTTATGGATGCGTCGGAGCGCGTTGGGCCATATGACCAAAGTTGTAGAGGGGCCGTGCTCTGTACTGTGGTGCAACCTAATCTGCGCAACATTGATCGGTAATCCTAATTTGCGCGATGTAAAAAAATCAACTTTTCTTGTAGTGGGTTTGAAAGCGATTTGAGCACATCGTTCGTTTGCTGATATCGTGAGGATTCTAAAGATGTATTTATATTGTTTGTAGGTCGAACGGTTCCAAAGATATGGACTTGTAAAGTTACCCTAAGTATGTATTAGCGGTCGGGAGCGCGATCAGTCCAGTAGTTTTTAGTCGTCCATGGTAAAAAGCACCGTAGAGACCGTAGCACCGTAGCACCGTCGGTCCGATCGGACCGTACTCCTGTCCTGTTGCTCTCCTCTTCCGGTTTTAAGGTAATATCGAATCGGCGCTGGGGGAATCGGCGCTCGGCGCTCGGCGAGAAAATACGGTAGCGCTAACGCGGGAAAAGTTTGCGCTTGGGCTAAAATATAGAATTAAAGACCAGTAACCAGCTGCGCGAGTTTAACATGTTCCCCCTTTTATATAATACAGACCATACGTGTAACAGGGGGGTCTGCGGGGTCTGCACCCCACCTGATTTAGGCCAGATCCCCCGGATGGGAACTCCCCCCGAGACGATTTTCCCGACCCCCTCCGATTTTCTGGCAAGTAATTTTTTAGCAAATTTTTGCGATTTTTTACAATTTCAGACACAAAAATTTCCAAAATCGCCTGCAAAACAACACTTTTTAGCTGTATTTCAGCCCAAATTACCGATTTTTGGCGATTTTTTAGCCAAAAAATTGCGATTTTTTTCGATTTTTGAGCGTTTTTAGTGGCTTTGGCTAAAAAATTGGCTCAGACCCCCCGGCCGGCGCCAGACCCCCCAACCCCCTCCTCCTTCGGCGGATGACCTGGTGCATGTATATGTATGATACCGACAGCCTTAAGGCGGATTTATACTTCTGCCATCATGATGGCATGGCACTGGCCAATAGGCGTTGTGGATGAGCGTGCTAAAAGCAGTGGCTCCAGAATTTTGGAAAGGGGGGGAACGCCTATCATCACTACTTCAAAGCTCGTGAACAAAACCGGGCTAGGTGTAGCTGGGGGAATCAGGGAAAGTCAAAAACGGACTATTTTTAATTAATTAACTTTTTTATGAGTATACGCCTCCGGAACGTGCCCTACACTGATGCGTTCCTCTAGGGGTATTTTTATATTTGGAAAACAGGCCCTCCGGAGCGTGCCTATACTGATGCGTCCCCTAGGGGTATTTTTATATTTGTCAAACAGGCCCTCCGGAGCATGCCTATACTGATGCGTCTCTAGGGGTTCTTTTATATTTGTGATCGGTTCCTGATTTCCCCCTAGCTACGCCTGGTCCCAAAACCGTCTTACCTTGCTGCCGCCGCAGTAGCTTTGTTAGGCGTGCTACTAGTAACCATCGCAGCATATTTATGCTCGACACCGATTTCGTCGTCAATATATGGCACCGTTTCGTTCATCTTTATTTGATTTACGGACAGAAAAATGCCTAGTAGGTGATAAAAAGCCGTTCCTCTAGAACGGAAAAGGGTGGAGCTAAGGCAGCTGTGAAGTTATTATCGGTCTATCCTCTCACTGATGTGGGCATTAGAAAGAAATTAGGCATTAAGAAACTTACTGCTTCTGAAGAGGTCGAGTCATTTGAATTCGGTCGAGTCCTTGAAGGGTTCTTTACAGTGTATATTGCAAATCAGAAATAATCGTGAGGCAATCCTTTGCACAACGAGAAATTTCGAAAATGATGCGTTTAGAATTTAAATTTCGCGCTGGCTATGGTATCTTACATGTTCACGCAACAGAGTAATTTAGATTTCGCGCTTCTTAGTATTTCAGATGTTCACGCAACAAATCAAAATTAGCGCCGAGCGCCGATTCCCCCAGCGCCGATTCGATATTACCGGTTTTAAACGCCGTCTGGTCTGCCGAAGAGCGGCCATTTTCCCCCACTGGTTCGATGAGACCGACGGTGCTACGGCGGATATGGGCGGAGCCTGAATGCATCACTTCTGTCGCACATCTCACACAGCGCACAGAGGTCGCCGGCCGCGCTCGCGCATGTACTTGTGATCATTTTGGCCACTTCTACTTGTGGACATGCTGAATCCACTGGAAGATATTATGGTAATGCGTTAAAAGCGCCACTGGATTCCGCCAAAATTCGGACAGCAAGCCTGTTACTCGGTGCCCTGTAACACGAAAATCGGATTTTAACTTTGTTATGTTACATTTCTTTCCTTTGAGGATTATTATGCGTACATTCATAGATACCCATAGATTCGTTTGGACAGAATCCATGTGGAACATGATGTGTACGCTCGTCTGACAAGAACAGCATAAACGGCACATGAGCGAGCAATTTGGATTCCTCTTCTAGACGTACAGTGCTGATTGGTGTAAATGTAGGCTAGCTTTTGTATACAGTGTGTTTGACTAGTGCAAATAGACTGAATGCGAACGCAAAAGTGACGCAAACTATGTTAGTCGGATGTGTGTATACCTCCTGTATTTTGTTTCTTCCCGCTTGGTCTGATCTTTCATTTGATAACTTGCGTTGCATTATTAGTGGTGTTTGCTGTAGTAGATAATACTGTAGTACGACAATAGTTCTGAACGGCTGACAAACAACCCGGGAGGGGAAGAATTCACTACTGTTGTTTGGTATTGGATTTTGAGAATGTGTATGTGTATTGAAAGAATGCGTGATTCCGGGAGTGTTTGTATTGTTGAGTTATCGAGTGTTTGCGTGTGTGTGTGTTTGTGTGTTGTGCGAGTGCTGACTAGTTGATAAACTCATTTCAGTATGTACAGGGTCCGCCAAAAAAAAAACACAACCCGGCAGATTTTTTGCTATAACAACCGCAAATCTCAACCGATTTGAATAAATCCTTTTTTAAATGAAACAATAAATTATTGAAAGATTGATGTAACGCTTATCAAGATAGCCTGCTTAGTTCCTGAGATAGAGTCCACAAAGACAAAACAGAGATTTTGGCAATGAACAAGAAGAGTGATAAAGAACAACCCGGCAGATTTTTTAGTTTTGCAACCATGAAACTCAACCGATTTGAATGAATCCTCTTTTGAAAGAAAGATTGATAAATTCTTCAAAGACTGGTGCAATTTTTACTGAGATTCACTGCTTAGTTCTTGAGATATTTGCCCTCAATGTCGAAACAGATTTGGGCAAAGAACAAGAGCGATTCCGTTGCACTTCATAATAAAGCAGATTCCTGTCGCAGCGTGCGCACAGGCGGCCAGAATAGTGACGTACTACATAGTTTATGTCATAGCCAGTGCAAGAGAATGATAAACTGGCAGTGTACCTGACCAGTGGCTAAACAGTTACAATAACCTAGTTACAAGCAGCCACAATTTACATAACACAGGTAGGTGCGGCATCATAAACTCAGCCTTACTTTACTACAATGTAGTATTAACAATTCCTACTGCTGAAGGCTAATGACACTTTACTGTTGAACTAAACCGAGTTTGTGTGTCACCAGTAAAGCCTCCAATAGCATTTAGCAGGAGCAGGAATCCGTTTTATTACGAAGTGCAGTGGAATAATAGCAAATCGCACTTGTTCACTGCCAAAGTCACTGTTTTAATTTTGAGAGCGAATATCTCAGGAACTAAGCAGAATACATTAATGATAATTGCAGCAATCTTTTAAGAATTTCTTTATCTTTCATTTAAAAAATGATTCATTCAAATCGGTTGAGTTTTACAGTTGCTACAGCGAAACAGCTGCTGGGTTGTTTTTTTGGCGGACCCTGTATAAGTTGAAAGAGATTTATATTTAGCCTTTGCATTCCTTTGATTTATTGTTGTGTCTATTTCACTA
Source organism: Sabatieria punctata (assembly GCA_030248155.1). NCBI lineage: Eukaryota > Metazoa > Nematoda > Chromadorea > Araeolaimida > Comesomatidae > Sabatieria > Sabatieria punctata. Next base: position 43,538 of record JASANB010006693.1, read on the forward strand.
GTAAACGCGTTTTTCTCTTCATTTGGTGCCGAGACGAAAATAGTTTTGTTGTGTTGTGCGCATGCGCACCCAAGCCTACAGCCTAGAACCTACCAAGCCTACAGCCTACCAAGCCTATCAAGACGACCAAGCCCACCATGCCTCGAGCCAAGAAAACTCCTGTCACTCTGTCCGCAGCTCGTTCTACTCGCCGCAAGACATCTCCCATGTCCGACCACACTTCTCCGGCTCCTTCCCGTTCCCGCTCTTCTTCTCACTCGTCCGTGCACTTCTCCGTCAGTCAGCTCAACCTCGCAGATGCTACTCCCGTTCATCCACCCTCAGTTCGTAGTACTACCGAATCTCCTACATTTCTGCAACTTCTTCAGCAACAACAACAACGTTATTATGAGCAACAACGTCGATATGAAGAGCAGCGGCGCGAAGACCAACAGCGTCGCGATGACGAGCAAAGACAACAAAGACTCGAAGACCAATGGTGGCTACGCGAAGAACAGGGACGTCGCGACGAACGACAGGAAGCCACCCTCCGCGAACTTTTCGCAACTCTCCGCGAACGTCCACCTGCTGCTCAGCCGCAACTCGCCGTCACCCTTCCGCGTCCCACTGTCTATTGTTTCGATCAATCGACTAATGACGTCTCTTTTGCTCACTGGTCCGCTGACGTCACCTCATTTGTGCAACAATCTGGCCTCCCGTGGCGTAGAGTGTTGGAAGATGCCCTGGATCCTCCTGCTCAACAACAGTTCCATTCGCTCTCCGATGCCCAGACTACAACTCTTGACGCCGCACTTACTCATCTCGAACCTAGAAAGAAACCGATGAAAGAGATTTATTTAGCCTTTGCATTCCTTTGATTCATTGTTGTGTCTATTTCACTAGTAAACGCGTTTCTCTCTTCATTGTGTATGCACATTCACTGGCAATGTGTATGGTAATTTATGAATACACATTCAGAAAAATAATGTGTATTTATGTGTATCGTGCAGAAAATGTAAATTTTTGGCCAGATTTTGAGCGGGAAATACTAGAAAACCATATCTCTGATAGTCAACTATTTTAAAATTGGGATGGCTTTGAAGTTCTAGAGTGCGAACTGGTATTGGGTATTGGGTATTGGGTATTGGGTGTATTGGGGTGTTTTCCAGGTATTGGGTATTGGGTATTGGGGTTTTTACCCCCAATACCCAATACTAATTGGGACAGGTAAGAATATGGAAAATCGATGTTGACCTGAAAATTTGATCTGAAAAAATCGAAAAAGTTAGTCAATGAATCGGTTTAGGAAGCTGTTTTCGCGTTAAGGAGCCGTCCATAAATGACGTCGTTCCAAAATCCCGATTTTTTGGAGCCCCCTCCCCCGAAAATCTAAAATAAAAATGGTAACATTTCTAATATCACCATAATGTACCCATGGCTATTGCGGTGGTGCACACAATGTCCGGCCAAATTAGGAAAAAATTCGCCAGAAGAAGCACGACTGAATTACGAAATATTAAGTACCAAAACTGTTAATTCTGCAAAATTTACGCCCAAAATGACTTCTAAATGCTTTCTGAAAAGCTAATTTTTCAAAATTTTCTCGCGCTGCTTGGGCAGCGCAGCGGCCCAACCAGGACTCTTAAAAATTTTAATTGCAGTGCAAAAAATCTTGTGTACGCAACTGGAATGTACCTGTCCAGTGAAATTGCAATTTTTGGCCCAGCTACGCAAGTATTGGGTATTGGGTATTGGGGTATTGGGGGTCTCAGGTATTGGTATTGGGTATTGGGTATTGGGTATTGGGGTATTGGGTTTTTTAGGTATTGTTCGCACTCTAGTTAGAGCCATTGATGAAAGGCTTTATGAGGATTTTTAGTCTCTGTCAGTACAACAAAAAACAAGTAACTCCTTGAATTCCGTTGCAACACTATATCAGTGGCGGATCCAGGGGGGTGCGGGGGGGGAGACCGCCCCCCCATTGGCCGGACCGACCTTCTCAAAAACACAAGGGGGTACCAAGGTGACTTTTGGGATGGTAGTGCCAAAAGTGCTAGTACTGGTCAGCAGTTAAATTTGGCGCGGTAACCTCGGCCGGCCGCGCTGCACTGCTATTGGCTATCTAAATCTGGCAGTCTCAGGGCCGGCCCAGCGAGCGCCGCATAGGGATAGATCTGTAATTAATTATTGGGTCACTAACTGGCCAAGTCAGCGCAGCGCGAGACTCTCAACGCCTTTTGACCCTAAAGAGGTGTGTCTGTGTGTGCGATTAGAAGAGGGCTCAAGTGCGCCCGGCTGTGTAATCTTTTCGGTCGACATACGCGTTTTCTTTTCCAGGTTAGTAATTTTCCGCTATTTGAATTTGTGGTTGCGCAATTGTCTATTTTATGCTCAGAATGCTTCTTAAACACGTTTTCGAAGGCTAAATTCTCAAAAATTTCTCGCCTGGTCGGGCAGAAGCCCAACCAGGCCGCTTTAAACTACTAAAACTTGTAATTTCTGTGAATTTTAAGCTCAGAATGCTTTTTAAACACGTTTTTGAAGGTTAATTTTGCGAAATTTTCTCGCCTGGTCGGGCAGAAGCCCAACCAGGCCACTTTAAACTACTAAAACTTGTAATTTCTGTGAATTTTAAGCTCAGAATGCTTTTTAAACACGTTTTCGAAGGCTAATTTTGCGAAATTTTCTCGTCCTTGTTGGGCACCGGCAGCGGCGGTGGGGGTCTATTTTGGCTCCACCCACCGCCCCCCCATTGGGAAATCCTGGATCCGCCACTGCACTATATCGAATTTTGCTGATCAAATACACACACAAAAATACACAGTTCGATTTCCGAATTACTAGGGAATCCGGGGGGGAGGGGGACCCGGTACCATAATTACCCATTTACGGAGATCGCTTTTTGCGCAGATTAGTGTTTCAAGTGTAGATCATTTTTGGTAAATTTTTTGTTTAAAAAGGGCCACCATCCTGGGGATTGAACCAAGATTGTTATATTTATGGTTAATCGGTAGCAAATTGTCATATCTACCCATGTGCTCTTGGGCAGGCAGATCTATCGGTGGACTCGAATCCTAGGATTGTTTTAGTAAGTCTATGTCGCGATGGCGCATTTTTCTTTTTTTCGAGTTTTCTAATTTGTTGTTCAAGAATCTTTGAAAGTAAATGCGCCAAAATATGCGTCTAAGGTAGACCTACTCAAATAGTAAAATTGGTAGCTTTCAAAAGATGACCAAGAAAACTTCCTTTTTCTATTTATTTTCTTCACAGTGATGAGAATATCGTCTTTTTAAAAAAGGGCCACCTTTTTATTTTAAACTTGACAATTGATAATTCGTGTCAGTACATTTTGGATAGGGCTCATGGCTACGGAAGGCTGGCAGGCTAGGACTTGGGCAAATCAACCTGCAAACAAATAATAATAACCGTTTTCATTCGGTTGAAAATTGACGGAATGGCGGCCATTACCTGGTCAAATTATTCTGTGAAAACTCGAAAAAAGCTCATTTTTTGGCCAACACTGTATTTAGGTTAGCTGCTCATTTCGGTTTGGGTCACGTCACATCACGGATTTTGCTCATTTTGGGTTGGATGTGGGCCTAGCTGGGGAGGGTAAATCGGGGATTGTCAGAAATCGACTAGGGTAAGCCGGGGTAATTCGGCACACCATTTTCAGTTTTTCAAAAATATCTCGGCCCAACTTAGCAGCAGTAACCTGATTTTCGGTCCGGAATTTTTCAATTTTTCTTAGTTACACTGTGCAAAAGGTTTGAAGCCATTCCGACCATTCTACAACGAATGGCGAGCGATTCCTTTTCGATTTTATTCATGTGCCGAATTACCCCACCGGTGGGGCAATTCGGCACAACGCGGAAAATTTGGTTTTGAAGCCTAACAGCCCCATCTTAAGGAATGTTACGATTAGAGCCACTTCATCTGAGTCTGTAGTACAATTTTTGCCAGCATTGTACAGTTGTAGTGGCTTTTACAGCTTTCTAAACGTTGAGATAAATATGATCCCCACATAAGTTGGTTTTTTCTACTTGGCAATCGAAAAAGGCAGAGTTCTAGCGTTATACTTTCATGGAGCTCTTGTTTGAAGGTTTCTAGCTTTTGCTTCAAGCAGAAAACCTACTTTGTATGTGTAACAGTGGTTGAATAAATGCATAATTTGCATACACACAAACATATGCTAAATCGGGCCTCCGTGTAAAAAATGTCAATGTTTTCATTCTATTAACACTGCTAAAGGCTTACGCACCTAGAAAATAAGCAATTTGCAGTTGATTAACAATTTTTGATTAATTAATTAAAATTATTAATTAGTTAATTAATTAACGTAAAATAACTGGTTACTGTGTAAATCAGCATGGTGATGCTTAAAATACATAAACTAAGCAAAAATAACCGTTTTTGAACGAAAGTTTTGAAAAAAAAAAACGATTTTTTGCGGGAAAACTGACTTCAACTACCGTAATCAACAGCTTTTTCATTCCAAAATGATGCGAAAACCTGCGTGTCTACTTGTGCCATTTTGCCCCGAAAGCGGGTCGTCGGTTCTCAAAAACTACTGCACCGATTTTAGTGAAATTTTCAGTGAATAATATTTGAAGGAAACCAACCTAATTGCAGATTTTTAATCCGTCCGAGCTAATGTAGTTTTAGGTTTATTCAGCTTCAAAAATAGGATTTTTTGAGTTGGTGTCAAACAATGACCTGTAGCTCACGATTGATTAAGCAGATAGAGTTAATGTTTTATACATTATATCAGCACATAATACGCATTACATAACTGCATTAACCGTTCATCTAGCTGCATTCGTTCGAACGCAATTATCCAATAAAAAATTTTGTGCCGAATTCCCCCCTGTGCCGAATTACCCCGGCCTACCCTATTTATTATATTTTAATCAACTTCATTATGACCATACACAACTCCGGACGTACCCTATTCTGATGCATCCCCCTAGGGTACTTTTATATATTTGGAAAACAGACATTTCGGAGTGTGCCCTATAGCAAAGCCCTTGTGGCTGTTCACTGGCCTTTCGCCTCCATATAGCATCGTTTTATACTGTAACCACGTTTCTGTCATGCTTGCCAACTCCATTTTGTTTTGTGTTGGGCCATAAAAGTTCGTTCGTTATACTGATGCGCCTCAAGGGGTGCTTCTATTTAGAAAAGGGGTCCTTCGGAGCGTGCCCTCTACTGATGCGTCCCCTAGGGACACTTTTATTTGGAAAACAGGCCCACCGGAGCGTGCCCTATACTGATGCGTCTCTAGGGATACTTTTATTTGGAAAACAGGCCCTCCGGAGCGTGCCCTATACTGATGCGTACCCTAGGGGTACTTTTATTTGGAAAACAGACCCTCCGGAGCGTTCCCTATACTGATGCGTCTCTAGGGATACTTTTATTTGGAAAACAGGCCCTCCAGAGCGTGCCCTATACTGATGCGTCTCTAGGACTACTTTTATTTGGAAAACAGGCCCTCCGGAGCGTGCCCTATACTGATGCGTCCCCTAGGGGTACTTTTATTTGGAAAACAGACCCTCCAGAGCGTGCCCTATACTGATGCATCTCCTAGTCCTAGGGGTACTTTTATTTGGAAAACAGGCCCTCCGGAGCGTGCCCTATCTATACTGATGCGTCTCCTAGGGATACTTTTATTTGGAAAACAGGCCCTCCGGAGCGTGCCCTATACTGATGCGTCTCCTAGGGATACTTTTATTTGGAAAACAGGCCCTCCGGAGCGTGCCCTCTACTGATGCGTCCCCTAGGGGTACTTATAAAATTTGGCAAAACAGCGCCCGGTTCGAGCCCTATACTGTTGTAGCGATCATTAGACTGCTCAGGCGAAGGGCTTTCAAACGATATTTAACATAACCATATTTGGACGATTTTGGAATTTAGCCAAAAAATAATCGATAATCGATATTTTTCGATACAACTTGTTAATTTATAATTAATTATGATCATAAATGGATAGTCAAAATCCAAAAATTTGGGGGTGGTCCTACCGATTTGGGTGGTCGCGGCCAGTTTGGTGGGTGGGTCGGGTGGTTTGAGGTGGTTTGTTCCGGTTTCCTCCTTTCCGGTTTCCTCTTTTCCGGTTTCCTCCTTTCCGTTTTCCTCCTTTCCGGTTTCCTCCCCTCATATTCCGGTTTCCTCCCATTTAAAATTTTAGCATAATTTGGTGAGCTTTAATCGATATTGTTCCAGCCAGCTAGTTTTGCGTCATTTTAAAATTAAATGTCGGGAATGAGAGTTAGAAATTTGAACCAGGTGTGAATTGGGTAAGTGTGAAAAGCAAAATGTACATGTATGTATGTATGTATGACTGGCAGGGCTTGCCTATAGAGCGGAATGAATTTGGGCTCAGGACTCCGTTGCCCTCTCATGGTTGTGTAATTATGATCAATTAAATACCAAGACAAGAGCGATTAGGCCCAGGCAACTGCTGTTATGCTAACAAACAATGGGTTGCATTGTGCATTGCAATGTGGAGGCACCCTTGTCACTTGAGTGGGTCATACTGCCATTTTGTCCCTACCAGTCTATCATTAGTCCTCCTGTCTCTAAGTGCCATAGAGATGTGCAAAAGTCGGCCCAGATCGTCTAGTGCAGCCGGTCAAAAAAGTTAGACCGACCCACAAGCTATGGCCCAGCTGACATGGAAATCGGTCCCTCTTTTAGAAAAGCTGTCAAGGTCATAATTAAAATGATCAAATCTTAAAATGCAACTTCGTCCTATTCCGCCCTGCCCCGCTACCTGAAAAATCGAGCGCGGCCGGCCCGCGGATCACATCCTCTAAGTGTGATGGCTGATCTAGCCACTTTCCAAAGTAAACGTGGGGAAAGAGCAGTTTTCTATCGCGGCTATCAATTCTACTACATGATAGATGTAGCTCACACCTTTCCATTTGCGATAGTATGTAATAAAATATTTCAACTGCATAAAAATAATCCCAAAATCACTCTACGCTTGCTTACTGCAATAATATGGATTAAAACTCACCAAATTATGCTAATTTTTAAAAAGGAGGAAACCGGAATATGAGGGGAGGAAACCGGAATGGAGGAAAACGGAAAGGAGGAAACCGGAAAAGAGGAAACCGGAAAGGAGGAAACCGGAACACGCCGTTTGAGGTACGTCGAGCCCAAGTTCGATAGTGAGCAATCCCACGGACTCCCCGGCGGCCCATGTAAGCTATTAAGAGTCGGTCTCTGAACCGATCGAGTCTTGGTATTCAGACCCCAAAATTGAAACTTTGGTACACTTGGTAAACCAGCTCTAACTTGGTACACTAGTGCATGATGCAAAAGATTCGCACTATATAACCCATACTGGTCTAACCCTTTTGTCATTGTTGTTTTGTCAGTAAATCTCTCTCTCTCTCTTCATTTGGTGCCAAGACCCGGGATCGAACCGGGGACCTTCAGATGCAAGGACCTCATCCAAGGAAGGTGCACACCAGCTCACGCCATCCACTAGCAGAGCCACCGGTGTCATCACGTGGTTCAACTCTCGCTATGGATTCATCTCAAGCTCCGATTCTCCTCAGCACTACTTCTTTCTCCCGTCTCAACTTCACTCTTCTGTGTCCCAGCTTGCGATGTGCCGGGATCGAACCGGGGACCTTCAGGTGCAAGGACCTCATCCAAGGAAGGTGCACACCAGCTCACGCCATCCGCTAGCAGAGCCACCGGTGTCATCACGTGGTTCAACTCTCGCTATGGATTCATCTCAAGCTCCGATTCTCCTCAGCACTACTTCTTTCTCCCGTCTCAACTTCACTCTTCTGTGTCCCAGCTTGCGATGTGCGGCAAAGAGGAGGTTCAATTTGATGTTGTGGATGGCCAGCCTCACTATGTGGCGGTCAACATTACACCCACTGCTTCTCGGTCGGCTTCTGGCTCTCATTCCCATGGCTTCTACTCTCCCGACTCTCGCGGTTTCTGCTCTCCCACTGTTTGTGATACCAGACGATCGTCAGGCTCGGACGTGCCCGCAGATCGACGCTCGTTTGGGGGGAGTGATGCAAAAGATTCGCACTATATAACCCATACTGGTCTAACCCTTTTGTCATTGTTGTTTTGTCAGTAAATCTCTCTCTCTCTCTCTCTCTTCAATACTTATGAGTTCTTTCAGCCGCAAAGGATTAGTGGATTTGACGCTCTAGTCCAATCCTGAGAAACAGCTTTCTGAAAATCGGCCTGCTTAAGTGTAGGACCAAAATTTCCAACTCGAGTTTCTAACCTACCAGCTGGAGTTAGAAGCTAAAAATTTGGGTGTTTACATAACTTTTGGAGTACTTTAAGAATCTGCAGTATAATTTTGTTTTAGAAGAAAAAAAAGTTTTTTTTTTACCTCTTTGGCTGGCCATAACTCGGCTGGAACCCCCACCTACAAGAACTTTTTTATTTCATTGCTTAGTAGCGCTTTTTATAAGCTTCATTTTGGTATGGAATATGCTTCGATTTCTCGTGGATGGCCGTTCCAGTGAAAATTGGCCTCAAATGTTACAATCTCGAAAAATTCGCATGCTTCACTGTATGCATAATTTTCTAAATCGAATTTCTGACTTAGTAAGCTGAGTTGAGTTTTGAAAATTTGGGTTTGTACAGTACTTTAACTGTGCTTTCAGAATATTCAGTCGATTTAGAATTTCAATGGAAAAATTTTTTTCGACCTCCTTGGCTGGCCGTAACTCGGCTGGAACCCCCACATACAAGTACTTTTTTATTTCATTATTTTGTAGCGCTTTTTATAAGCTTCATTTTTGTATAGAATATGCTTCGATTGCTCGTGGCCAATTCCATGTAAATTGGCCTCAAATGTTGAGAACTTAAAAGATTGGCCTTCCAAATGAGGTTATAGTACATTTAAGGCCAATTTTCACTGGATTGGCCACGAGCAATCGAAGCATATTCTATACCAAAATGAAGCTTACAAAAGCAATGAAATAAAAAAGTTCTTGTAGGTGGGGGTTCCAGCTAGAGGTCGAAAAAAAATTTTTCTTCTAAAACAAAATTGGACTGCAGATTCTTAAAGTACTCGAAAAGCTATGTACAATCCCAAATTTTTAGCTTCTAACTCCAGCTTGTAGGTTAGAAACTCGAGTTGGAAATTTTGGTCCCATAGTTAAGCTGGCCGATTTTCAGAAGGCTGTATCTTAGGACTGAAGTTTCAAATCCAATAATCCTTTGCGGCTGAAAGATAACTCGTAAGTACGTACTAGTGTACCAAGTTACAGCTCTCTGGGCCAAAGTTTCAATTTTAGGGCAAAGGGCCGAGACTCGATCGGTTTAGAGACTGACTCTTAAAGCGTTGTATTAACAAAAAGTTCGGCTTTTCGGCTTACCATACCTTTACCACCCCTCAGGCGCCGCTGCCACCAACCCACCACGCATTGCAATAATCTATCCTCTCTCTTGCAAAGTTATCAGTCTGTGGAGTAGCTGCGAGCCAACTTTAGCACATAGATTTAGTAGCCAACAGCTGTTGAGCAGGAGGTTACACACAAGGTCCGGCAGCCTGCTTTAGGCAGTGGAGTACCAAGGATTTTGCAAAGGGGTGTAAAATTTTGAAGTGGCCTGGTTGGGCCGCTGCCCAACAAGGGCGAGAAAATTTCGCAAAGTTAGCCATCAAAAACGTGTTTAATAAGTATTCTGAGCTTAAAATTGACAGAAAATACAACTTTTAGTATTTTAAAGTGCCCTATTTGGGCTTCTGCCCGGCCAGGGCGAGAAATTTTTGAAAATTTAGCCTTCGAAAACGCATGTAAAAATGTATTCTGAGCATAAAATAGACAGTCTTAGTACATAATTCATTTCTCTTATTTTTGTCTAATTTAATTTTGCCTCCCTGCCTCCACCGCAAAGGGGTGTACACACCCTACACTTCCCTGGGTACGCCACTGCATTTAACAACAACCCTCCCCATTGCTGTCGGTGTGTGCAAAAGGCAGCGCCGGTTTGATTCCCATTTATCTACTTGCCATTGCTGACTTTTTATGGCCTCGGTTGGGCTTTGTATCGACTACTTCCCATCGCCGCGACAGGTTTCGAACCCCACTAACAAATGGGGATGTCTGGGCCGCCATCACCCAAGGCAGCGAGCTAACCACTGAGCCAACGATGCGATATGTTGGCAGATTTATTTCTAGCGTGCTGCAGTACTTCTAGAGCGCCGACTCTCGCATATCAACTGAAGCTGATTGGGGGGAAAATTCAAGTTTATAGCAGCGTTGAAAGAGAGTGTGTCGCTTGATTAGCTTGCAGAGTTAGTCGAGCGTCAGCTTGCTTCGATTGGTCGAATTTATGTAGTTTGCGCACGTTCTACCCACGTCCAGGAAACTGCCGATTATTTGAGTGCCAAATTACGTTAGATTGTCAGCGATCGCTTCAAATAGCTCTGATTAGAATAGTCAATAGATACCATTGACTGCGTCGATTTGCTTTTCCACTGGCAGCTTTGTTTGCGTGGCTGACATCAGGAAAGTGAGGCGCTTTGGTGTACGAACAGGTGTTGTGTGCTGGGCGCAGTGTTCTGGTCAATACAGGAGGGCTTTTTGCATGTGCGTCCGCTCGGGGCCCCCTTAGCAACGGCTGCATCGATGCATTCGTGTTGCCGTACTTCGCAGCCTCATTTCACGGCTTTTTTTCTTGCCACAACCCGTCTGGTGGCGATTGCTCTATGAGCCGTTTATGGGCGCTGTAATTTGCTTGAGAGCCGCAATCAGTTTGCCTTTTAAAAATATTCGATTGGACTTGTTGCGTGTCGGACGGACAGATCTGTCTCTGTGTAGTTGTTAGCAGTGAGTGGAGAGGCCGCCAAAGTTTGGTTTCTCTGCGCGCCGCCGCAAAATCGATTTAGCAGTGCGCGGCTTTGTGAGATGAACGTGTTTGGGAGGGATTCGGCTCGTAATATACTACGTCTTAATAAGTTTCTGCTTTTTAGGCTCGTTACCTCTACTCTTCGTCCTGCTGACTGGCCCGTCTTTCTAGAGTTACTACTGACAGACAGACAGGTATGGCGTAATTGGCTGTTGCGCTTGCTGCACCGCTAGTGACTGGCTAGCTCCGGCTCTAGTATTGACGTGTGTCAAGAAAATTGTTTAAGGAATTTTATGTCATCGCCTTGTCTGTGATTACCCCGACGCCGTTACTAAATCACGTGAAAGCGAAACATATTAGCCCCGTAGTGTGTTGAAGGTTGTGCTTGTAGGCGGTTTAATGCAAGAATTCAAATTTCAAAGGTAATCGAAATGAAAGTTACAGTCGGAGCTAGTTTCTTTTTTGTTACTATTCTAATCACTCTGCTGTGTTACGCTAGCCTTAGCTAGTTAACAAGGCTAGTTTCCAAGCCTCTATTTCGGATTAAAACAATACTTTCAGCTTGTGTCGTGGTGCGGTCAGATGTGATTAGATGGCAACGAGTGGCAGTCATTTTTCGGCGGCCGAAAACGATTATCAGCAACGAAATCTTGATCGTCAAGTGAGTTCTTCGACCAATTTTGTGGCACTAAGGTGAATATTGTTCGTGCAATACGATTGGTTTTTTGATACTCAACCTCTTCATTATTTTGTTGAGATTTCTTCAAAAGGCTTCCCTCCAATGCCGTTGTTATTTATTGGCATTTCTACATGACTGACCATTGACAGAGCCTGACCATTTTTGGTAATTTTCTCTCCAAAGTACAGCCTCAAGAAGTGTTCCGAAATAACTAGAACGTGTAGTATTTCTGCCAACCGCACTGAAGTAACTTATTGGTTGGTTAGTAGTATGTTCCAGTGTAAAGATTCAGTGATTTTATCAGCGCACTCAAAAATCCATAGACTGGCCGCTGAATGCAAACGTTTCTTGGCTCAAAATAAAACTAATCAATGCTGTGCTTTGGGTTTGGGCAGCTTGATTTAGGTAATGCATGTATTGGGCGTAGGAAAATACGAGCAGTCAAATCTCATCAGTATCCTATGGGAGACAGCTGTGTGTCTGTTACAAAAAAGGCACCGATGTTTTTGAGAGATTGGGAAGCAGTGGCGTACAGTGGGCTGGTTGAGCGCCGGATGTTGGCTTAAGCGTTGCGTCAGTCCGATATCTCTGCCAGTCTGCCTGCCTGCCTGCTCTATCTTAAATGTTGTCCTTCTGAAGTGCTAGTTCAATATCGGTCACTTTTTTCTTCCGTGCCGCCGCAGCTGGCATGCGTTTGGTACGTGTAATAGTGGCGATTTTGGCGTTGCTAAGTAGGCATTGAGGCACTAATAAAGCAGAGCGCCTTGAGCTTGGCTGGCGACTTGTAATTAGTTAGTGCACCAATAAGCAGGGCTCAGCTGCGCTATCGGTCTGCTATCGATTGAGTTTGAGCTGGCCGGCCGGTCGTTGTTCCTTGGCCGGCGGAGTGCGCCCGATGAGGTGCGATCATGATGTGTCTACCGTTCGGTCGTAGCAAATCTCAGAGAGTCTATTACGCCGCTTTAGAAAAGTGAGTCTTTAGAAAAGTGAGTCTTGCTTCCAGCGTCGACTGCTCGAACAACGACAGAAGCAGAAGCGCGCCGGCGCGGGAGGCGTCCGGTCGAACGACCCGCCTCGCGATGATCCCACGCGACCGCTAGTGGCCAGACCGATCGGCTCGGCCGGAAAGAGAGGCGAACTGCACGGATACGACGGGCCGCTGGCCTTCTCCGATGCCGACCCCGACTGCACCACCCCCACGTCGGCCGGACCGACTGTAATTACGGTCAAAGGGGTACCCGCAGAAGCTCACAGCAGGTGCTTCAATTTGCTCGTGTCCTAGCGACACCCCGACCGATTGGCTTCTGCCGACAGAAATTGTTAAGTCTAATTACCACACTGGAAGTGCGTTGCAGCAGTTCGTCGGATGACGACGACGACGCCTCGATGCCGAATGGTACGCGCTCGGCCATTCTTACGTCGTCGACCAGCGAGTCGCAGGAACTCTCCGACAAACTGCAGCGCATGCAAGTGGCGTCGGTGTTGACGTCGGACACCGAGGACGAGCTGGGAGTGACGGTGCGACCGATGTCTGCCGGAAGCTTTACTGTTCCCAAGAGCGATTCGAATGCCAAGCCTGACGGACAGGTATTGCTGTTGCGCTGCGCGTTCTCAGAAATACATGGTTATTGCGCTAGGTGGTGGACCAGAGTCAGAACATCGATATAAATGAGATTATCAACAACCTGGAGGAGTTCGTGCTGCGACCGGCGCCTCGCGGAATGACACTAAAGTGCCGCATCAGTCGGGACAAAAAGGGAGTCGACCGGGGAATGTACCCTACTTACTTTCTGCACTTAGAGAAGGATGACGTCAAACGGGTAGGGTTTGCTCATTAGTTCAAAGCTGATTTAGCTAGCTTGACATGATTAATATAAGCAAAGCAAAGCGTGATACTGTTTCGTCTGAAAGTAGTCCCCTTTTGTTGATAATTAATTAGGTAATTTCCAGAGGATTCTGTCAGATTTTTTAGTCGGCCGCTGAAAATACCAGATTACAACCACCAACTGAACGGGAAAATGTCAGTACACAGTTGGTGAGAATGGAGTGCTGCCGCAGGTCTAGTCGACTGTCATTCCACCCAAACCACTGCTTTCAGGTATTTTTGCTGGCCGGACGCAAGCGAAAGAAAAGCACGACCGCCAACTATCTTATATCCATTGACCCTACCGACCTTAGTAGAATGGGCAGCTCTTTTATAGGAAAAGTAAGGTGAGTTCGCAATAAAATAATCTAACTGAAGCCAACCGTCTTGCCTGGTGTATTCTCAGGTCCAACGTTTTGGGTACTCAGTTCACCTTATACGACAATGGAGAGAACCCACGAAAATCGCCTGTTATTGGAGAAGGCGTTAGGCAGGAACTTTCGGCTGTGATTTACGTACGTCAACTCGGCGCCATCAATTTTCGCTCTGTAAGCCCGGTTTTTGCTGTAGGACACCAATGTGCTGGGGTTTAAAGGACCTCGAAAAATGACAGTTATTGTGCCTGGAATCTCCGACCCCGAGAATTACAAACGCGCCGAGATTAGGCCCATCTCTGTGAGTTGGTCTTTGTGCCCCATTGCAGCAAAATAGAGATTGTTGTGGTGCTGTTAGGAACGGGACAGTATCATCGAGCGATGGAAGCAACGCAGGTGCGAGGATCTAATTGTGATGCACAACAAACACCCAGTCTGGAACGAAGGTGCCGCTGCCCCACTGCGTAGTTTATGCTTGACTGCACTCTTTAGACACGCAATCTTACGTGCTCAATTTTCACGGCAGAGTCACGCAGGCCTCCGTTAAGAACTTTCAAATCGTTCACGACAGCGATCGTAAGCTTTTGTCGCGATCTGATACTGCACACTGCAATCACTCTTTCAGCTGATTATATTGTGATGCAGTTTGGTAGAATCTCGGACGATATGTTCACTATGGATTATGCATATCCTTTGTCAGCGCTACAGGCGTTTGGCATCGCGTTGAGCAGTTTTGATGGAAAATTGGCCTGCGAATGACCGACCGACTGCCTAGCATTCTTGCCACTGCGTTGTGAGAGACACGGTACCCCTTCGATGTGATTGTTCGATTCCTCTATTCCACTTTTGTCCTTTACACCACCACTACAGCCTCCTTTGCTTGCTTTCTTGCCAATCTGGGCTATTCTTAAGTGCACCAGTTTGAGATTTGTATTCTTCGCTATTGCCATTCTCCTAATAAGATGGCCTTAGCAGATTGCCGAAAGGAGTACCTGGGCATAAATCGGTCCCGATTAAACGTTCTAATCTTTTTTACCATTGATACGGACCCCTTAATATTGCTCAGGTTGTTGAATATCATTGTTGTTGTTTGTAATTGGTTTGTTTGTGATTCAAATGTCACGCACATACTGTATGCATGTTAACGTTCGTTCTAGTCTCTGTTTCATACATTTCACGTTCTGTTGCATATTGTATACGTACAAAAATGTACAACAATTTGAAGTAAAAAGTCTAGAATGTCCATTGTGGAACAATGTACTACGACGAGAATATTATTTACAATTATCCAGACCGATTAGTGAAATCTGTACTTTCTTAAAGGCTTTAGGTTGATGTAAGTTTTCTTCATGGCCTCCGAGTCTTCTTTCTCTGTTCGGATGTACTTTTCACCTTTTGTGCTGACAAGTTTGCCGTCCAAATAACGTACTTTGCTTTTCTCATCAGCTGGTTTTAGTATGAGGGCAGGTTTGGAAGGCTGCACAGAGTCGGAAACCATGGAATGCCTACAAAACCTTATGTAAATACGGACGTGAATTCAGTTCGAGTCTGACTTTGAGATAATGTGCTGCTTGAGATCAGGGTCTAAGGTTGACGTCGAGCACGTTGTTTCAGGCTGCAAAGCAAATGGAAAAAGTATTTTACTAATCTCAGTCGGAAAGATGAATGTTACGGTTGAGTCCGCAGTCTGCTCCAACTTGAGATCAATTTTTGCTTCTGATTCGTTTGTAGGAGACAGAGGGTCGGTTGTCAGTTGATGTTGCTTGCTCTTGGCCACTGCATCCAGAAACCACTCGCACACTGATGTGCTAAGAAAGCTATTAGGTTTAGGTTCATAACTACTGTACAGTTCATGACCACAGTGTACCGATCCGATTTCGCGGGGGGCCGTACGATGTACAGCCCTACGATCAGACCTGCACGGTCCATTGCGCGACCCCCGTGGTTCGTCATCTCGCACGTTTGCCCTTTTTTCACTGCCAAGCCACTCTGGCCATGCTGTTGGGCGCCAGGTACTAAGAGAGTGTCTGGCGTGGTGACGTCATGGTGCCGACAGCTCCCAACACTAAACCGGTATTGGCCTTATTGCTGGTTTCCCAGACGACTCCTGACGTCGTTGATCTTCCCTCCAACGCGGCATGCTTTTTGGAGCGGCTTTCGGTGCAACGGCAGATTCAGTTGGTTCCCATTTTACCTACTTGCTGCAACCAGTTTTCGGTGGCCTGGGTGGAGCTTTATGCCGACGACCAACTCTTTGCGGCAAGAAACTTGCCCCGCCGAGTGGATGAGCGCACGACGTCGCGCACAGTGGCCATGCGGCCTAAACCACTACACCAACTGTGCTGGCAATGTGTACCCAATAGTTACCAACAATGATTTGACCGGTTGCCTACATAGTCTTTCGTATGCACTGTATGAATGTTTATTTCAACGCTACAGCTTTAACAAGTACTAGTAGCGGCTCGAGTACTAAAAAACTGACTCAGAAATCCTAATTTTAGCTTTAAAATCCGTTTAAAAGGTCTTTGGAAACCGAATTTTGCTGATAAAGCTGCTGATATACACCCCCTTTGGGGTGAGGTAGGACGGAACAATTAGGTAAAAATAAGAGAAAGTAATGAATTATGTACTTCTATTTTAGGTTCAGAATGCCTTTTAAATCCGTTTTAGAAGGCTAAATTTTAAAAAATGTTCTGGCCCTAGCCCAACTAGGCAACTTCAAAATTGTACACGCCCCTCCCCTTTGCAAAACCCCGGGTACGCCACTGTATTACATGTAAGGTCCTGCTTATAATGCAGATAGAACCAGAGTAAAGTGGCAGTTGCTACGCGATTGCAAAAGTACAGAATTGAAGAAACGGAAACGGTCGCAATACAAGTTTCGCGCATTTACGGTGTAACAATCATTTCAGGAACACTATGTACCTGTCAATATTTTGAAATCCGTTGATATAAGCAGAAAGTGTTTCTTGCAGTTCATTTACCAATTCTTCAGTCTCAGCCGAATCTGGTGCTTCAGTCACGTAATCAGATACAATTCCTGAGACATACTTAACCAACACTTCGTCATTTAAGCTGAAATCAACGTACTGTACCAACGTACTGGCCATTGTTCGCATTTTTGGTCAAATTTAGGGATCTATAACTTTGGAACCATTGTATCTACAGTGAATACAAATACAGTTTTGGAGTCCCCTTTCTAGATTATGATTCACTAAAAATTCGCATTCAGCCCAGCTACAGAAAAACTGATTTTTTCCGTTGCGCAAATTAGCGTTACAAGGGAACTTTGCGCAGATTAGGTTCAACCACAGTATAGAGCACGAGCCCTACTACAACTTTGATCATGAGGCCCAAAGCGCTCCGAAGCGCCGATAACAAATTATTCGCAAAAAAACACAGAATTAATTTAGTTATGAAATGTACTTCAGTACTAACGCACTCGACGATTCTAGACGGCAAACTGCAGGAATGCCACTAACTAGAGAAATGCCAGGAATGCTACCTTTCTTCAGATAATAGGCCATGCGCTTTTACCAACCCAGTTAGCTGTTCTCGGATAAGGCTCTCCCTTACGTCCATCTTTTTTATTGACAAAAGTTGGAGTTGCAACTCTTCTGCTACGAAAGCAGAGTAGTGAGAAAGTGAACAGTGTCTATTTAAGAGCCGGTTTCTCTAGGAATTGACTCTTGATCTCCGATTTGGCTGAAATTTTATATTTTGGTTTAATGTGACCCAAAAATACGTTTTATCACCTTACCGTCCGTTTTTGAGAGGGTCACTTTTAACATCTCACAGGTTTTGCCTCATAACTCAGGAACAAATGATCATAGAAACTTGCGGATTACATATTTAGAATCAGAAAATTATTCTCTTTCAAATGAAATCCTAATCGGTTGCACTACAGAGAAAATTTTTTTCTACAAAAAGTTTAATTACTTTCAAGGTCCAAAGACACAAAAAATGTTTCTATTTTATTTGTGCAATCGAAAGCAAACAGAAAGCGCTACATTTTTCTGAGATAAATGCCTGGGGGCTTGAACCGTAGGGGGTCAAATCTGGTCCGGCGGAATGGGTTGACAAACAAATGCTTGTGTGGAATCCGTTCGAGTAGGGTATCGTTTGAACGAAAACACTCATCTTATTCTAAAAATTTAATCTCGATGTACTATCTAAGTTCATTTCTTCCGGAGTTACAGGATGAGGAGAACTATGGTTGGGTCGAAAAATAGAGTCTCACAAAAACGGCGCGGAAGGTGATAAAATGTGCTTCTGGGTCAAGCTAACAAAATTCAAAATTTTAGCCAAATCGGAGACAAAAATTTGAGATTATCCCGAGGTTAAGGAGAAAAAGTCGATTCCGAGAAAAACCGGTTCTTAAAACTGCCGCTTGGATACAAACCGTTCGCTCAACCATACAAAACAATTTTACAGAAGAAATCTGAAATTTGAAAACAATTATCGTGATTTGATCTGCCTTTTTTATTTAAATTGATTTTATCCATAGAGATCTAGATACATCTAGATATTATATCTGGCAAAACCTAAAAAGTACCGTCAGTACCGTCGTACCGTCGTACCGTCGGCCTCATCGGACCGCGCTCTGGTGTTCTCCACGCCCGCTTTTAAACACCGGCTGCCGACACACGCGGCTGCTTTCCCCCACCGGTCCGATTGAGGTCGACGGTACTAGAAGTAGACGGTGCAGACCCAGTAGCGTATCCAGGGTGTGCAGGGTGGCGGACGGAGAAAGAAGTCCTAAATTCCGGTCCCGTCAAAAATGAGAAACCTAAATTATTTGTTCAAACTGTCAATTTTATGCTCCAGACGCATTTTAAGCGCGTTTTTGAAGGCTAAAATTATCAATTTACAGTTTACAAAATTCTCGCCCTGGTTGAGCAGGCAACCAGGCCTCTTCAAAACGTTGCCACCTCTCACTTTACAATCCTGGATACCGCACAGCAATAGGAACTCTGGTCTTAGTTGGCGAATGGATCTGTAACTGAGGAAGAATCAATTGACCGCCCCTACGATAAGGAAGGAATGATATAAGCTAGACTGTCCGCCCGTCAGCACCATCAAGTGTTATCGGCATCATTGGATGTACAGCGCTGTTCACTGGGCGCCGCCTCGGCTGCTTCACTTGCGGCCCACTATTTTCTGGGAACAGACCAAGAATAATGTTTTAAACGTCTACCACCATTTGGTACAATGCACATCTTTATCGGATAGCTACGGTTATGTACTACAGCATACTAACAAGACACATGAAAACTGTACACCTAGAAGACAAATCCGAATTGCTCCTTCAGGTGCCGTTTGTGTTCTTCTGTCAGACGAGCATACACATCTGTAACTGGTTTATCTTAAACACGCTTATGGTGGGTGAGTAGCCGGTCAATCGGCCCTGCCTACCTCCTTCTGTCCGGCCAAGTGATTGGTTGGACTGTGTTTGTTTTTAACAACCTTATCTTCGTGTTGATAAAGTTAAAGTTACACATCATGTTGCACTTGGATCCGATCCAAACGAACGTACGGGTATCTATGGATGTAAACATAATCTTATGTTTTTATTACACGGTGTCCGACACCTTACCGTTCGATCAGACATTCGTAACGTGCGTGGATAATTAGATTATGACAGCGGTCCGGGCCCGAGTAACACGCTCGCGGAGGAATCCAGTGGCGCTCTGCATGCACCAACACAACATCTTCCGGTGGATTCAGCATGTCCACCAGCAGAAGTGCCGAAAATCGATCAATGGTATTGTACATATTAACCGAAATTTCCCACCAAACCCTGCATTAGGGCTGTTTGTTTTCCGGGAAAAAACCCAAGCCGGTTTTTTCAGTATTTTTCGGTTATTTTTCCAAAAGTTATTTTCCGAGATGACAGAAAATTTTTTAACAATCCCTTTTTATTGCAGAATTCATCGAAATAGCGCGAGTTTTATTACAAAATGCACTAATTTCATCTTTTAGAGTAGTAATTTGATTTTAAAACAACAAAAATACAATAATAAAAGTTGCCTGAAAATGGTACCGGTAAAAGAAAAAGGAAAGGAAAGGAAAAAACCGACCCAACAGCCCTTCCCTGCCAATCCTTACCTTGCACTTCGTACACATTCGGCACTTCGAGCCAGCTGCCCGCACGTCGCGAAGAAACTTCAGTTCAAACGGTTTTTCGTTATGGTATGGCTGAGTGAACGCAGGGGCTCTATTGGGATTACGGAACTTTTCGACCTGCGACTGGCTTGGAATCAACAGGCCATCCCTCCGATACGGGGTTGCGGGACAGCCATCGTCAGCACCATCACCACCGCCAGCTGAGGTACCGCCATGACCGTATGCGCCGCGCCGTCATAGTCTGCCGCTTTAGCAACTGGCGGCAACAGAACGCTTTGAACGTTTGTATTCCCGGCAACAGCACGACCGTATTGTCTGTCGAATTGTCTGTCGGAGGCCGAAGGGCGTTTGTGTGTGTCACATGATGCATTCAGGCTCCGCCCATAGCCAACACCGTAGTACCGTCGACCTCAATCGGACCGGTGGGGGAAAGCAGCCGCGTATGTCGGCAGCCGGTGTTTAAAAGCGGACGTGGAGAACACCAGAGCGCGGTCCGATGAGGCCGACGGTACGACGGTACTGACGGTACTTTTTAGATTTTGCCTTATATCTAGAACTCTATGTTTTATCCCGCGAGCAAAACCTAAAAGACACCGTAGCACCGTCTACCTCATCGGACGGGGGAGATCGAAGAATATATATGGGGGGAAAAGGGGAGAAAAAAAAAAAAAAGAGGGGGGGGGGGGGGGGGGGGGCACTATTCAACTATCCGGACATTTTCGCCGTTATAGGGGAGTAATCATTTGGTGGGGGAAAAGGTTCACTAATTCCATATCGTACCCGTTTTAACTATTGTACTTTAGGGGAGTAATGGGCTACTATTGTACTTTAGGGGAGTAATGGCACTCTATTGTACTTTAAGGGAGTAATGGCACTCTATTGTACTTTAGGGGAGTAATGGCACTCTATTGTACTTTAGGGGAGTAATGGGCTACTATTGTACTTTAAGGGAGTAATGGGCTACTATTGTACTTTAGGGGAGTAATGGCTAGTACGGATTTCGGCCGCGTAAAAGGCGCCCGCCGCGAACTTTCTCACTGCCTTTATAAATTTGACGCTCCAATTTTACTATTTTACTTTAGGAGAGTAATCGCACTCTATTGTACTTTAGGGGAGTAATCGCACTCTATTGTACTTAATATTTAGGGAGTAAGGGGAGTAATGGCACTCTATTGTACTTTAGGGGAGTAATGGCACTCTATTGTACTTTAGGGGAGTAATGGCTGCCTGTCTGTCTCTGAAGTTGCTGCACTTGTATACATTCTTCTGAGAGCGTTTTAATGAATTCGACACTTACACTTCAAGAATTTTATTATTTAAGCAAACGTCAAGCTACTGGGTAGTATTCTCGAATCCAGTACATCATTTGTTGCCAACTTGGTACTTTGTCTTGTAAAAAACAGACTCGTCAATTTCTACAATGGTATTAGGGCCACCCATTCTAAATGGTCTCAAGTGGTCCTCACACCTAAACATTTTTTGCAATTGAATTTGCAATTTAGTGTTGGTTGTGAAATACCATTGTTGGCAGAGGTCACGAAAGGCATTGTAGGCCTCTACCACAGAAACATGCGATACGCCAATTTCTTGCTCAACTTGGGATATTTTTGTTGCAGGACTGTGAGACCAGATGAACAGCAGCTTTAAAACCTTATTCGGTGGCATATTGCCATGCTCGAAAATTGACCGATGTCGCACTGTTAATGTTGTGTCTGCGCAGACATTGCATTTCCACTAAAATGCAATTACAAGGGATAAAAGAGTAGTATAGTACGTGACACCCTAGACCCTATCTTGGACTAGTATGAGACGTCCAAGACAGGGTCTAGTGTATCACGTACTATACTACTCGTACTAGTATGAGACCAAAGCTGATTTATCTATACAATAGCTGTCCGGGATTGAAATTTAGTCACCTGTTTGCAACACTTTCTAGTTTAGCGCACTGCGAAAAGTACAAAATATGAAGGCTTAGTTCGATTTCAACCGCAAAATTTCAACTATTCACCGGTGTCCGGTCGTCACCCTCTTCGACGCAGATTAGATTTTGCTGCTGGAACACCGGGAGAGCCTGTCTGTCCACAGTACGTAGCAGCATAGAGTTTGATGTTTACATTCTAATTAAATTGGGTAGTCTGTTTTCAGGATAGTCATTGAAATGGAACAAGTGTAATTTCGTTTCATTCGCTGTTATTGTTATTGTTATCACCGAATTGTTACGACAAATAGTAAATCTATGCACTAAATGTACTGTACATACAACCCATTTATGCGAGTCGCTGAGAAATCGTTTCAAAAATTTTGTCTCAAACTAAAACTGTTCCCGACTGTCGTCCGTCAATGTACGTACAGCCTATGTACATACAGAATGATGTCTCTTCTCCGACATCTGTAAACTATTCACCAAAGATGTTAACACGATTTATTCTAGAAAATTACTTGACACAACCATACAGAAGTTTAGGGCGGTACAAAAGTATAAACGATCATACGTAGCTAAATGAAACTCCCATCCATCATGTCATTGGCTGGAGCTTGTAAATTGCCACCAGATGTTCCTTCCGAAGACTGACCATCAAATGAGCATCATCGGTCAGACAGAGATCCGAAACGAACGGTGAGCCAGGAGCGTCCAAAGTGAGACACCACTTGAATTGACCTTCTTGATCGAACAGCTGCAATGTCACATTCTGTCATTATGTACGTACACTTTTGAGCTAGGAAACAACACATTTTCAAACTAATCACAAAAGCTAAAAGTCGGACGCACGTCCAGTAAAGATAGTCGTTGTACAGTATGCTATGCTTATAGAACCTGAATGCGATTTCCTTTGGCGTCACCGATGAGCAGGTTAGCGTTCGCATCAAACTGAACCCCCGACACGAATGTGAACTCTCCCTGACGATGACCATAACTTCCGAACTTGTGCAACAGTCGACCGTCAGTGAGATTTATTACAAAAACTTTCTGCACGCCTAAAACACCAAATTCCACCAGAGCACTGAGAAGCTACAAACGAACCCAGATCGGTCACTGCCAACTTGTCATCATAGACATCGATGAAGCGTGGTTTGGAGCGTTGTAGCTCCGCACTGGACAGGAGTGTTCTGGCAGCGAACTCGAATCTGCCCACCAGTCCGCCGGAGTTGGGATCGTAGAGTTGAATCTCGGTCTCTACCCCGGTATTTGCGCTGGCCAAGGTCACCAGACGACCCTTACCGTCCAAGGACAGACCTGAAACACTGTTGTCTGTCTTCCTCTGTGTCTGTATGTTAGTTTCTGTGTGTTTGTTTCTGTGTGTCTGTGTCTGTCTTCACTGTAAAGAAGAATGTTCACTACCCATGGGCCGCGCGAGTGTTGTCAACTGTCTGATCTGCGTTCCGCTCCGATCGTACAGGAGAATGCCGGTATTGTCTTTGATCGCTATCTGATCAGAACCGATCGGGATCACCGCCGACGGTTGGTCTAGTTCTCTGCTCCAATCTTTCGGCAGCAGCAGCGACGGTTCGCCCTCCAGTGTGTAGACCTTCACCTGTTTACACAGATCGTTTAGAACTACGTAGTACAGTCGCACACCTAGCTAAGTATACGGTACCGACTAATTTCTAGCATTCGCTCTTTCGGTTCGTATCGAAAGTTGTAAAATATAGATTGGAGTTAACAAATACAACAATAATAGCTGTCTCTAGTGCTGGGTGAGTAGAAAGCGAGTATAGACAATTACCGCGTTATTCCCCGCATCGCACACCATCCACTCTCGGCGAGATGCGTCGAAATGACAACCGAGCGGGTCCTTCAGACACGTGTCTCTGGGCGCCCAGTGTCCTCGTCTGCCCAAAGAACCGACATACACTCCACGAATGCCTAAAACCTTACATATAGTTTTGGCCACCTCTCCAGCTAGAAACCAATACACGAGTTGGAAAAATATTCCAACAGTCCTAAAATCGTTTAATTAGTCCTAAAAACCGAAAAGTATTTTAGCAACAGGGGGGAAGGTCGATCGGGTATCCAGGAATACCGAACCCAAGCCACCCACTTCATGTATGTACTACCGATTTTATGGGAAGAAATTTCAGCCACTAAAACTGTTAGAATTGTTTGTAAAACATCAATTTCTAAAAATGTCGGGATTTTTAGTGATTCCATCTACGTAATGCAAATGAATACTGTACCTCTCTCCCCCGACAGCTCCAACAAATCGATCTTGTTGCTGACCGCGGGTGCAGGGTTATTGCGTGACATCTTACGCCAAGACATCCTATACAAGGAAAATAAATAAATAACTTATACAACGCACATGTACAGCAGAAACAATCCAGCAATAACCCAGATGCGTCAGACGTAACATTTTAAACAGATTGTACACAGCTAGTTTGCGAGTCGTGCGTGGTGGGCGCGCTCTGACAGAGGTTGGCGGCCGGCGAGTCCTGACAGATGATGGCCGGCGAGTCCTGCGCGGGGTGGCGGCGAGTGGTGGGGCGGTGGGCGGGAGAGATGCGGGGGAGCTGGATGGTCGGCGAGTCCTGCGCGGCGGTGGCCGGCGAGTGGTGCGCGGCGGTGGGCGCGCTCTGGCAGAGGTTGGCGGCCGGCGAGTCTAGGGCGCAGCGAAGGGGTGATGTGTAGTTTACAAAAAATAGTGTGAAGAGTACAGTATATTTGCAGTGCGGTACCAGTTTACAGTTCGTACAGGGTACAGTGGAATAGCCATGGATTACGAAAAATGTGGACACAGATCAGGTGGTTTTAGGATAGTGGACTACATTGTCTTAAAAGATGACTCATTTATTTATAACTTCACTGGATCAAAAGTAGTTGTTCAAGACCAAGGACCAGTCCATTGGAAACCAACAAACGTTACCCCCTTCAGCAGAATCCGAAAAGTAAACTCCAAGCTGTGGCCCCTTGCAAACCAGCAGATTACTGTGAAGTGTGCCTGCTCAGACAGTTTGGTCAAGAGTTACTTGAAGTTTCTGAATTGAAAAACACAGCAAAGGCAGACTTCCCGTTGTTTGCTCCTATCTCCAGGCCGCGAATCGTTCAAGAAGTGCTACCACGTGAAGCAGTAATGGACACAGAGTTCTCCATTGCTCGACTGCAAGAACAGTTGAGTCTAAAGATGATGCGATTGAGTTTCTCGCTAAGCATGGTTTGATTCACAACACTCTCAACTGCCACGAGGCAGCAGAAATTTGCCCAGATGAGCAAGCTGTTTTATGGAAAGATTCAACAAAAGCCGAAGGTTATAAGGTATATCTATTTAAATAACATAAAATTAGTCATCTCAACATGTTGTCATATTGCTTACAGTGGATGTGCAAAAACTGCCCCACCCACAAGTCGTTCAGTGTGCGACATGGCAGTTTCTTTGAAAGAGGAAGATTGACGATGCAAAAAATGGTACTAATCATGTATTACTGGGCTTCGTACCCTAACATGATTCTGGATGAAGTGGCCCATGAAACCAGTGTGTCCAAGAAGACAATCATTGATTGGTATGTATTAGTCTTACATTTGATAAAAAATATCGCTCTGATATTTTTATGAAACACTGCCCTAAAGCAATGAGGCTAATAATGATGAAGAAAGAAATTCAGGTACAATTTCTGTCGTGACGTCGCACAGGAGTGGTGTAGAAGGACAGCACAAGATCGAGTTATGGGTGGCCAAAATAAAATTGTCCTGTTCCATGAAACTGTTTTCTTCACCACCAGATACACTGGACAGGAGGACCAAGCACATCGAGCATTTGTCTATGCATACGTTTTGACTGAGCGTGGGTCAAATAACATTCTCCTCCAGCAAGTGAATGCCAACCAAAGAACAGCTGACTTTCTGATAACTTTCATTCTGCAGTGGGTTGCAGCCGGTATTTTATTATCACCTTTGTAATCATCTCAATATAAATGTAGTGTCAAACAAAATGTTACAGGTTCAAAACTCATGGCAGAAAACAAACTGCTTGATGATGTATATGGTGGAAAAAGCACGCTAATAAACAAGATGCAGGATCTACTGAAGCAACAGTTTGGTCAGGCGTGGAAAGACAACTATGTTCAGCTGGTTTCAACTGATGAGGAGGCTCCAAAAGAAACGGAAGCAAAGTGGGCTGAACTGATGGCCAGACTGAAACACTTGCATGGAACATCGAGTCAGCTGTACCCCACCTACTTGTACTCCTACATGTTCCGAAAAGGAATGAACGATGAAAAACTGTTCAATCATCTGCTGTTCTACATTAGAGAATACCACCCAGTAGAATAACTTTTAGTAGTGTACCCAGGGTGTGTGGGATCCAAAGAAATGGCTCAAAAATCAGATAATGTTAATAACACTGTTAATAATAATAATATCTTCAAATGACCGGTCATAATAGGCACTGTACATTGTAGTCCATTGAAATGACTTTGCAGCACGAATTAGGCCACAGTACACTTTGCTTGCAAAAATGTCGAGACATTCCTGTATAAAAGACTTCAATAGCTCCAAAAAATTACCGAAAAGTCCCCTAATTAGTGTAAGATTTAATGGAATGTTTTACACTAAATAGAATTATTTACAAGGCCTGTGTTAATAACATATTATTAACGTGTTATCAACATGTTTTTAACAGCTACCCAACCCTGGATGTGTCAAAGAAAGTACAGTCTAACCTCATAAATGGAATGCCAGATGATCCAATATTTATGTTCCATTTGGCAAGTTATTGTTAATTTGGCATTTATCGAGACTTCCATTTTCAAGGTTCGACTGCAACTGTTTATATTGTTAATGCGTAAGCATTTAGGTTCATATACTTCCTGTAATAGTGCTTCCTCGTAGACGCATACTGAGAATAGTGGACAATGTCATGCCCAATCAAGCCATATTAAATGCTGATTTTACTATGCCGGATCTGACATCTGCACTTGAAACTGGAGCAGACAAATGGGAAAAACGATGGAAAGTGCTCTCATTTTGTGCGCGTTGGGGACTCATTGCAAATGAAATGGCTTGTCCTGTCTGTCATGGGCAGATGTCACTTGTCAAACGCTCTGACTCAATTGATGGCTATAAAGTAGTTCTTTATTGTTTTTCTTTTATCCCTTGTAATTGCATTTTAGTGGAAATGCAATGTCTGCGCAGACACAACATTAACAGTGCGACATCGGTCAATTTTCGAGCATGGCAATATGCCACCAAATAAGGTTTTAAAGCTGCTGTTCATCTGGTCTCACAGTCCTGCAACAAAAATACCCCAAGTTGAGCAAGAAATTGGCGTATCGCGTGTTTCCGTGGTAGAGGCCTATAATGCCTTTCGTGACCTCTGCCAACAATGGTATTTCACAACCAACACTAAATTGTAAATGCAATTGCAAAAAATGTTTTGGTGTGAGGACCACTTGAGACCATTTAGAATGGGTGGCCCTAATACCATTGTAGAAATTGACGAGTCTGTTTTTTACAAGACAAAGTACCGAGTTGGCAGAGTTAGAGAACACAAATGGGTCTTTGGCATGGTGCAAAGAGGAACAAACAATTTGATGCTGATCCCTGTTGAGCACAGAGATGCTGTTACATTGATTCCTCTCATCGAGCAATATATTGAGCCTGGTATTTGTTATAACACCTGTTCAACCTACTTCTTTCTATTACCTAGATACATTAATTGTGTCAGATGGATGGGCTGCCTATGGAGGTATCAATAACTTACAGCACAATTTCAATGGGGTCATCCGACAAAAATATCAACATTTATGGGTTAACCATCGGTCTGTTAAACATTTTACCTTTGTCACATTTTACTGTTAACAGATGAACCTTTTATAGTGTGAATTTCGTAGATCCAAATGATCCAAGAGTACACATACAGTCTATGGAGGCAACCTGGAAAGCTGTAAAACAAAGCATGAAACATTTGCACGGGACATCTAATGAGT
Source organism: Sabatieria punctata (assembly GCA_030248155.1). Classification (NCBI taxonomy): domain Eukaryota; kingdom Metazoa; phylum Nematoda; class Chromadorea; order Araeolaimida; family Comesomatidae; genus Sabatieria; species Sabatieria punctata. The sequence continues at coordinate 71,319 of JASANB010006693.1, forward strand.
TATTTGCTTCATATATGTTAATTATATGTTTCGCAGAACACATAACAATGAAAAAATTTTTCAGCAAATGATGTACTGGATTCGAGAATACTACCCAGTAGCTTGACGTTTGCTTAAATAATAAAATTCTTGAAGTGTAAGTGTCGAATTCATTAAAACGCTCTCAGAAGAATGTATACAAGTGCAGCAACTTCAGAGACAGACAGGCAGCCATTACTCCCCTAAAGTACAATAGAGTGCCACTACTCCCCTAAAGTACAATAGAGTGCCATTACTCCCCTAAAGTACAATAGAGTGCGATTACTCCCCTAAAGTACAATAGAGTGCGATTACTCTCCTAAAGTAAAATAGTAAAATTGGAGCGTCAAATTTATAAAGGCAGTGAGAAAGTTCGCGGCGGGCGCCTTTTACGCGGCCGAAATCCGTACTAGCCATTACTCCCCTAAAGTACAATAGTAGCCCATTACTCCCTTAAAGTACAATAGTAGCCCATTACTCCCCTAAAGTACAATAGAGTGCCATTACTCCCCTAAAGTACAATAGAGTGCCATTACTCCCCTAAAGTACAATAGTAGCCCATTACTCCCCTAAAGTACAATAGTTAAAACGGGTACGATATGGAATTAGTGAACCTTTTCCCCCACCAAATGATTACTCCCCTATAAAGGCGAAAATGTCCGGATAGTTAAATAGTGCCCAGTGTAGTACAGTGGTACACCAAGTTTTCCGGGTTTTCCAATGTCACAAATCGCCTTCTCGAAAGTTGAAAAATCGCAAGTTACACCATAAGAGAAAGGAAATAAGGAGTACTAAGGGTAAAATGAAGAAAATGAGCGCACCAGCACATGCTGGAAACGACTGCTTGTCGCGAAATAGTTTCATTCAATAAGTCGAAATATAAAAAATGTTACTTTGTGCAAGTCCATCCCTGGCAAGCTAAAGCTGATGAACTCGTATTCTGTGGCCATGCACACAGACTTGTTTTCTTCTCAACCCACGTTGCTTCCTATTTATCTACTTCTCTCTCATCACTGCCTTTCGGGGGCCTGACAACAAACCTAAATCTAAGCTAACTAAGATTCGGAGTCGGGTAATCATACATGTAGTTGGGGGGGAATGGGGGGGTATTTCCCCCCAGGCCCGATTTCCGGAGAAAATTCCCCCCCCAGCCGGATTCTGGGGGGGGGGAATTTTTTGAAACCCTATTTTGGGTTTGTAAACCTGCAAACAGGGTTCCAGAAGCCCTGATTAGGGTTTCAGAAACCCAACTTGGGTTCCGGAGCCCTAGTTTGGGTTTCAAAAACCCTAAATAGGGTTCCGGAACCCTGTTTTGGGTTTCAAAAACCCTAAATAGGGTTCCGAAACCCTGTTTTGGGTCACTGAACCCCTAAATAGGGTTCCGGAACCCTAATTTGGATTGCTGAAACCCTAATTTGGGTTTCTGAAACCCTAAATAGGGTTCCGGAACCCTAATTTCGGTTACTGAAACCCTAAATAGGGTTCTAGAACCCTAATTTGGGTTCCTGAAACCCTAAATAGGGTTCCGGAACCCTAATTTGGGTTTTAAAATCTCTAAAGAAGGTTCCAGAAATGCATTTTAACTGTATTATGTCGAATAAAATGGGTTTTTTGCACGTTTTAAAGCAAAATTAGCTTTTTTTGCACATTTTAAATTAAAAATAAGTTTTTTTCCACGTTTTACAGCAAAAATAGGGTTTTAAACGGAATTTTTGCACTTCAGACAGGATTTTTACCCCATTTTAGTCCTCAAAACCCTGTTTTGAGCCCAAAAAAAGGTCGCTGAAACCCACTTTTGGACACCAAAAAAAGGTCGCTGAAACCCCCTTTGGGCATAGCCCTGAAACCCTATTTTGGATCAGAAAAATTCCCCCCCCCCAGCCGAAAACCCAGCTACATGTATGGTCGGGTTTGTGACTGTAAATCGGCTTATTTTTGTTTGAGGATAGATCTCAGCCCATAAGAATAAGAACTAACATCCTTGCTTTCCTTAGTTTCCGGAATCTGTCTCGGGGCTCCTTTCGTAATCGGTTTCCCAGCTCGGTTGTTTACACTACATCCACGAGCACGACGATAACGGGTTGAAGCTGGCCGCACACCCGCAATTCGATAAACTTCATCTTGCAGCGATCGCAGGTTATGATTTCGATAGTTTTCAAGTGCATTAAGCACATCCCGACTCGACCAGTCCTATAGGTAAAAAGTTACGACGATGTTTTGAGGCTATACAGATTTAAATACATTGTTCTTGAACTTCTGACATGCAACACAGAAACGAGAAATTAAGATAACCCACCATAGATACAAAACCACGTCGATCTCCAACCATTCTTTACAGATGGTGCAACGGAAGGAGGATTCACGGTCGCCGAATTGCGCTGCGGGCGTTACTTGGTTGTTCTTATGCATGGTTTCCTAATTTCCAAATTTTTGGGAAGCATTTTTCATATTTTCCATTTTCAACTTTCCAACTTTTTGGGAGGCGATTTGTGCCCACCCGTAGGGTAGCAGGATCCCTCAAAATAGTACAATTATAGTACACAAAAATAGAACAGGCAAAAATAGTACAAGATGAGGATTTGATTGGATTGGAGCTAGAGAGGGACACGTAAATTAATTTTCGTTCCCATCTCTAATGGGATTTTATAACTTATTTTCTTGCCGCTCGCTTGCTGTTTTACGGTGTAGAGCTTTCATGGCATAAAAGTTGAAGTTGAAGTTGAAGTTGAATGCACTGTACTATTGGCAGTGGGGCCACTGCTACTGTAGTCAGTGCTCATAGAGAGGGGCACGTAAATTAATTGTCGTTCCCATCTCCAACCCAAGTGTACTATTGGCAGTGGTGCAAAAAACTGCATTTAATAACATTGGAGAAATGCGAGTTCAAAACAGTCGCGTGGGTCCAGTCGCGCAGTTTTAGTTTAGTTCTGTATTGATCGCACGTTCGAACGCCGGCTGATTTTCTGTGGCGCGAGTTACCAAGATTAGATTGGACCCACTTGATTTTTTAAAATCTACTGAAAAGGTGTGAATATCCGTAACACGGCTGAATTAATGCGAAAAAGAACGATTGCAAGTGTTGCGTACAATAAAAGACTGAAATGTCAAAAATTAAGGGTTACAGAAACTTTAACACCATTTGTGGGGTTAATGGCAACGAGCAGAGAACCTTGTTTAATTCGAAAGCCTGAAGTCTACTGTACGTACGTACGTGTATGGAAACCGATTGGAAACGCTTGCGTCGAATTTGTCGTTCTTTCACAAGAACGAGGAACACGAACAGAATCCACGAAAATGCCAATTTTTAGTAGTTAAGAAAGAATCAAATTTGTGGGGACCATGCCAAAGTGCAGAAAAAAAAGCGGTGCTATTAGGTAACGAGTTGCGCTGATTATAAAGCCGGTTGAACAAAATTTGAATAAAGTCTCCTTTCAGCAGAAAACGGACATTGAAAAACGACGAATTCATTTTTTCGAGAGGAAAATGCCCTTTAACATCCGAATTATGATTCAAAGTGTATCTTATTCGATAGATCACAGTCTGTTTCATATAAATGCATCACTTCCTCCTATCAATGACGGAACACAAAAAAATTGCGCTTGAAGTTGCAAAAACCGTTTTCGGACCACTTTTTGGCCGAATTTTTGTGTTTTCTATTCCGCGTCGCGCAAACGTGCTTTGGTCATCCCTAGTCTATGACCTCTTAAAGCAGAACCTTTATTAACATGCATTTCGCGAGAAAGTCAACTTACTTAACTACGGGCTGGGGCAACGGAGTTCATCTGACCGATTCAAATTAGATATTCAATTCAAATGAGCATGAACTAGACTACGTACGATAACGATCGGCGCATATCTGAAGAAAAACATCCCCTTAGAACCATAGCTACACCCCTTCAAAGTTGGCTCGCCAGCCGTTTTTTTGGCCAGTTTTTGGAACTCTAACGACCGAAATTCAAACTGTTTGCGCATTTCTAAACCGACAGTTTTCGCAAGCGCAATGCGCACCAATCGATAGCTATTTCAAAATACTTTAAATCCCCACTCAAATATTTCCGTATCTTGCCCGGTTAGCAGATCATTATTAGTAATCATGTTTAGTTGTGTTCTGTCTGTTTCAAGACACTTTACAGACGATCTTACAATGCTGTTTTAACTGTAGAATTGTAGGTAAACGAAGTATTGGGCTATATCGCGTTTGGGCCACTTCGCTATCGTACGCCCTGGCCATGGTCTATTTGCACAACTTTGGTTGGGATATACGAACTACGCACCCTGACTTCTCCCCGGAAGTTTCGGCTAACCACGCTGGTGTCCCTCACCGTAACAACTGCCTTTTTAACAGTTTGGCTTCTTACGTCTTGTTAGTAAGGAGGAAAACGACTTTTTTGAGCGAGTTTTTATGTTTAAAGGCTCACTAAAAAATTTCGTACCAAGACCAAGAGTTAAAGGGGGTCATGATCAGGTGTAGCTAGGGCTAGGGGGAGGGAAAAATCAGGAACCGATCCGAAACAGAAATTAATGTTTTTAATGATCATAATTAATTATAACTTAAACTTGTTTTATCGATAAATATCGATTATCGATTATTTTTGGCAAACTTCCAAAATTTCAGAATCGTCCAAATATCGTTGTACCTACATATCATTTGAAAGTCTTTTGCCTGGTGAGTCTAATGATCACTGTATCAACATAGGGCAAGCCCCGGGGGGGCCTGTTTTGCCAAGTATAGAACAAAAGTCCCTAGAGACGCATCAGTATAGGCACCATACATGTACTGGGGGGGGTTGAGGGGATTACCCCCCTGCTGCTAGAAAGGCCAAACCCCCTCACCCCACGAGACAGGTTAAAGCGGACCCCCGACCCAAAAAATACAAGTACTAGCAGTGGCTCCAGTACTAACAAACAAACTGGCTCAGAAATCACTAATTTTTAGCTTAAAATTCGCTTGAACAGTCTTTGGAAACCGAATTTGGCGTTTCCACTGCTGATATTTAAGAGAAATCGGGGTTTTTGGAAGCCTTCTTTGTCATTTTTTTGCTTGTTTTTTAGCTCTAAAACGCTATTTGGCAGCTTAAAATAGCGATTTTCAGCGTCCTTACTGAAAAAACGTGCTAAAAACTCATTTCCAGGCGTTTTGGAGCTTTTTGAAATTTTGGACCCCTCTGGGCGAAACCCCCCTCGACCCCCCACCTGAGGAAAACCCCCTACCCCCTCCCCCAGGTCGGCCCGGAGCTGTCGCATGTATGATAGGCACGCTCCGGAGGGCCTGTTTTCCAAATATAAGAATACCCCTAGAGAGACGAATCTGTATAGGGTACGCTCCGGCGGGCCTGTTTTAAAAACATAAAAATACCCCTAGGGGACGCATCAGTATAGGGTCGCTCCGGAGGGCCTGTTTTAAAAACATAAAAATACCCCTAGGGGACGCATCAGTATAGGGACGCTCCGGAGGGGCCTGTTTTCCAAATATAAAAATACCCCTAGAGACGCGTCAGTACAGGGCACGGTCCGGAGTCGTATAGTCATAAGAAAATTAATTAATTAATAGGTAGTCCATTTCTGACCTTCCCTGATTTTCTCCCCCCAGGTACACCTAACCCGAGTAGGAGAGACATCCCCCACCGTACAACTACGGACAACTACAACTATACTGGGACCGGTATACGGCATTTTTGGCTATGTATACGGTAATACGGTATTTTTTGTACCATATAATACCGTATAGTTGTTAAAAGTGAATCAGCAAGATTTTTGCAGTAAATGCATGTCATTCTCGCTCTTTTAAATGTCGCAGTAGTGTTTTTGGTTATGTAAGACATGTTATCGGTTAAAAAACAAAAATCTATCTTTATGGCAGTTTTTTGGCTTTCTTGAAATGGAAAATGTGATATTACAAGTCTTATAAGAATAATGCTGAGAAGCCTGCAATTTTGCTTTTGAATAAAAGTCAAAAACGTATTTTTGGTTAGCATTTCACCAACTTGAAGTGAAGCAAATCTGTCCAACCAAAATACAGTTAATATTTAGAATAGGCATAATTCAAAATAAATTCAATATATTGTCGGCTCAGATTCAAATCTTTAATAAATAAACAGACAGTACTACTTACTAGTATTTAGACAAAACAGATCACAATCAAAAATAGCTGTGTTTTCCACAGGAAAGGCTGACCACAAAAAATGATTTATGTTTTTAGCCAGAACTTAGCGAACTATCCATATACTAGCGTAACTGGGTGTTTTAAAGGGTTTGCAGCATACCATACGGCATACATGTAACAGGTCATCCGCCGATGGGGGAGGGGGGTTGGGGGGTCTGGCGCCGGCCGGTGGGTCTGAGCGAAAATTTTGGGAGGGGGGTAGGGCACTAAAAAGGCTCAAAAATCGAAAAAATCGTGATTTTTTGGCTAAAAAACGCCAAAAATCGCTAATTTGGGCTGAAATACAGCTAAAAGTGCCGTTTTGCAGGCGATTTTGGCAATTTTTGTGTCTGAAATTGTAAAAAATCGCTAAAATTTGCTCAAAAAATTACTTGCCAGAAAAATCGGAGGGGGGTCGGTGAAATCGTTTCGGGGGGGGGGAGTCTGGCCTAAGTCGGGTGGGGGGCAGACCCCCCAGACGGGACTATCCAACTTGCGCACAACCGATTTGCGCACACGGATCGCGGGCACACCAACTTGCGCACAACCGATTTGCGCACAACCAATTAGCGCACAACCGGTTTGCGCACAACCGATTAGCGCACAACCGGTTTGCGCACAACCGATTAGCGCACAACCGAATTGCGCACAAAACAACCGATTTGCGCACAGTTTTTTACTTAAACACTTTTACTTTTTTGCAGCACAATATAGTCATAGACACCAACAGTAATTTTACATAACAGTTACATTTATAACAGAGTGATTTATAATACATAAATTTTATAACTGATTGCGCTTTGGCTGTGCGAAGTAGTGCCCTATTCCTCTTAGAAACGCCATGCGCTCGATCAAGCCCAATTGAAGCGTTCAGACGAAGAAATGCCTCAGTCCATAAATAGATGAAACGAGAAAAACGCGTTCAAAGTTTTCGGCCAGCCTGAAATAAATTGTGTAAAATGCTATGGCCTAAAGTGTATTATGCCAAAAGAGGCCCATATCAGTGCTACTCTGCACCTGAGTTTGGGCTACCACATGTTTCCTGATTTGCATATTTTTAAAAATTTGTGATAGTGGACTTAGGCTGTTTTAAGGTCTAAACCATAAAGCAGCCTAAGTCCATATTCACAAATTTAAAAAAATATCAGTAAGAGTAAGAGAGCAGTATAACTACTAGGCTTGATTGCCTTCCAGAACTCCGGGTAATGGACTAGCAATCTTGCCATCAATCTACAGCTTAAAAATAGAGCTACAATAATCTGAAATGTAAAACCCCCATTGAGAGATTCCAGAATAAGGAGCCAAAAGGTGGCTCAAGGCCCATTTTAGTCTTCAAAAGCGGTATTCGATCAAAGTTCTTGAACTACGTAGTCTATCAGATCTCTAAGACCCCCGATTTTTAAGTCTAAATAATGATTATATAATGAGAAATTTGATTTCAAAATTTTATAACCTTAGTAAATGATGGAAAAATTTGTGATTTTCAGCCGTTAGCTAATTTACTCCACAACCTGTAGGCGTCCGCTAGCGTTCTTGCCACTATTCTGTAGTTGAAGGATAGCGCTACAATAATCTGAAATATAGAGCATATATTTTAGGGGTTACAGATATGATCAGCTATTGGGGCTGGAAGGGGGTCGAAAAATTTTTTCTCCAAAAACGCAATTCGACCGATGCTTCTTAAAGTAGACAAAAAGTACTCTAAAACGCCCGATTTTTAAGTCAAAATTCGGTTAGTACGCCAGAACATCAAATTCGAAATTTTGATCCAATCGTTAAGCAGCCCGATTACTGTATCTTCGAATTGAAGCATCAAATCTGGGATTCTTTTTCAGGGTTTGAGAACTGGGCTATACTACACGTATTACTGTATCAACTTTCAGCTGTCTAGGTCAAAATTTTAATTTTGGGTGTGAATATTGAGGCTCTTGACTTGGACTTAGGCTTTTCTTCAACTGAATTTCGAGCACTGTTAAACAATTGCGTTGGTGTAACTTGTTACATAAAATGTTTTCAGATGAAATAATTTGTATTGACCATGTCTATAGTTAGGGGATTGTGCTGCCGAGTAGAACTCAATTTTTTCAAAAAGTGGACTGAGGCATTTCTTCGTCTGAACGCTTCAATTGGTAACGCTCGACTCTGTTTTCAACAACCCTTTGCACGCTTTAACACAACATCTCCACGTTTTGTTCTCCTTAAACTAGGTACATTTATTTAAACTAAGGTCAAATATAACTAATAGGTTTACCTGGAGGACTGATTCTCGGAATAATCGGTACCGAAAGCCATTATAGGCAAGTGCCGGCTTGCCTTTGGTGGTGCTAAATACCTCAGCCATAAAACCCAATAAAACACTGCGCTGCAGTGGCTATCAGAGAGAAAGAGAGAACAAATGTTAAACTGAACTACATGCATGCCAGTTTGGCTTACCGAACCAAATTTACATATAACGCTTACACAAGCATGCCTGTACGATTAAGCCTGCAATACCATAGCCTTACAACGTATGTACACTACATTCAACACACAACAACACAACTATTACTTTGTGCGCAAATCGGTTGTTTTGTGCGCAATTCGGTTGTGCGCTAATCGGTTGTGCGCAATTCGGTTGTGCGCTAATCGTTTGTGCGCAAACCGGTTGTGCGCTAATCGGTTGTGCGCAAATCGGTTGTGCGCAAGTTGGTGTGCTCGCGATCCGTGTGCGCAAATCGGTTGTGCGCAAGTTGGTAGTTCCCCCCCAGACCCCCCTGTTACATGTATGCCATACGGTATTATACGGTATCGAAAATGCAATACGGTATACGGTATTTTTATACCGGTCCCATTCCTACGAACAACCACCAACAACAGTTCTGCAAAAAAATTCAAATAGAATTTTACTTGGTTTTTCGACGATTTTTTTAGCGATCGATCGACCCATTTTTTCATCTGCATGCCCTGGCCTACCTGCTACTGTACCCCCCCCCGCCCTACTGTCTTTTCTTTTGTAGTTGCGGTTGCGGTTAGGCTGTAATAATAATGACAGGCAAAGGTTTGTTCAATCTACCTGTTTGTTAGCTTGTCACGAACGATTCATCGATCACACAAAAGGGACTGCCCACTGTAATAAAGGAAGAAGAGGTGTCGTGTCATTCACCAACGAGAGGGAAGCGAAGAAATTTTGCACCGATTGGCAAACCACAATAGTAAAGCCTTTCTTTTCTTTCGGATGGCGTCTGGCGATTACGAGAGCGTTGTTCTGGTCAAGAACGAAGTTTTCGTCTACCGGATTCCCCCTCTGGGAAGCAACCGAGGCTATAAGTGAGTAGACGTGTTACGTTTGATAATAATAATCTGTCTTGTTTTTAGAGCAGGTGAATGGAAACTGGACAGTCCTGATTGGACCGGCCGGGTACGATTGGTAGCCATCGGTAAAACACTAGAAATTCGTCTGGAAGACAAATCAACAGGTTGTGGCTACATATTTATACTTAACCTTGCTTTTGGTTTGAATAGCGTACTGATCTAAAGTAGAAAAACGACATTTATTCAGTCAGATGTGCGTAAAATTCCAATTTTTCTAACAGAGACAGTGGTTAAATTTTATGACTATGACTGAGCAAAGTTCCACAAAAGCGATCTAATAATTTTTGTCGAAGCGTTTCTGTTTTGGTGTTTTGCGCGCTCACTATACTGGACTTAGTATTGGGCTTTTTGCTCTGCAACCTTGCAGAATGGTTCTACCGGGGTGTTCCTAAAAGCGCACATCCCATAAGCGCACTTCCCATAAGCGCACATCCTATAAGCGCACTTCCCATAAGCGCACGCTCAGAAAGCGCACATATAGTTATGTGAAATATAACGCCTGTTCTGGACGTATAGACCTTTACTGTATATATAAAGGCTTTTAGATTCCCGTCTAGGTAGCAACAGAGTCCACCGTTGATGGAAGTATAACAGTATGTACTGAAGAGTTTCATTGTTTTGTGTGAGTGTTTGAGTGTGTTCGCATTGTGTAGTCGCCTTTGAGTGATTGTGTTGTGTGCGTGTGTTGTGTTTTACTAGTAGCCCGAGCATAAACCCTTTCATTTGGTGCCAAGCCCACCTTTATTCAGTTCTACTACAAGTTCAAGTTCTGGCAAAACTGACTTTTAGGGGTCCCTAATGAGGGCGTATATCTCAGGATCTAAGCAGACCACAGTAATGAAAATTTCAGCAACCTTTTAAGAATTTATTTATCTTTCATTTAAAAAAGGATTCATTCAAATCCGTTGAGATTTGCAGTTGCTACAGCGGTGACAAAACTGACTTTTAGGGGACCCTAACAAAAATTTGAATGAATCCTTTTTTTAAATGAAAGGTAAATAGATTCTTAAAAGATTGCTGAAATTTTCATTAATGTGCTCTGCTTAGATCCTGAGATATACGCCCTCATTAGGGATCTCTAAAAGTCAGTTAAGCCCAAGTGCTACTTCAAAGCTTCTCCTGTTTCCTATTCTCAAGCTCAAGTTTGCCTTGGTTTCGTGATCATCAGGCACAGGCGTTGCCCCCCATTTGATGCTCACATGTTGTCTACTACATTTCGTGATTGCCTCCAACTTCTACAAGAGCAAGTACAGCGTGATCTCGAGCAGAGCAGCGGTGGCAGGTCGAACAGCAACGATGGCAGACCGAACAACAGCGCCTTGATCGTCTGCTCGCCCAGTACCTGTCTCAATCCCGAAAGGCTCCTGTGAAAATGGAAGAGGCTACAAGCACAGTTGTTAGGGTCAAAAAATTAATAAAAAACACTTTATTTTTAAAAAAAGCTTTTGAAGGCTCAAAAAATTATTTTTTTGAAAAATCAATATGCAAATTAAGGGCAAAAGTGGGAAAATTCACGTACATACATGCAATTTTTTGTAAATTCATTGGAAGCAGCCAACATTTAGAGCTGTATTGTCGTTTTCGAACAAGTTTCTCAACTGACTCAAGGTGCAAAAGTGGAAAATTTGTTGTAAGTATCTGCACTAGCATGCTGGACCCATTTAAGACGATTTTCAAAATTCGATTTTGTCTTTAAAAAAATTTTTTTTTAACAACTGTGGCTACAAGGCTACCGGGAAGGAACATTTACTTGTGCGCTTTCTGAGCGTGCGCTTATGGGAAGTGCGCTTATGGGATGTGCGCTTATGAGACGTGCGCTTTTGATTTGTGCGCTTTAAGGATACACCCGTTCTACCTACACTGTCAGAACTGTGTTTCACACAACTCAAGATCCGCAAAAATATAACTGAGGCGTCTGAACGCTTCAATCGGCTGTGATTTTGAAGGTTCAAATGTAGTCTGTTTCGTGTGTGTGTTAAAATTTTCCATTTGGATAAGATTTCTGTATTCACAGGCGATTTGTTTGCCAAGTGTCCAGTGGATTCGTATCCAGGCGTGGCTGTGGAGTCTGTGACAGATTCGAGTAGATATTTTGTGCTCCGACTGCAGGATGACAACGGTCGTGCCGCCTTCGTAGGCGTCGGCTTTGCCGATAGGGGAGACTCCTTTGATCTCAATGTGGCTCTACAGGATCACTTCAAGTGCGCTTTAATTTGCACGACAATTAAAATTGTCAACTACGTGCATTGGGAAACGGAAGGCTCAACCCAAACCGTTCAGTAAATGGGGTTCAGTATTTAGTCCAAAACAAATTTGTGTCAACTAAATTCGATCATTTTATTGTAATTTGCAAACGTTGCCGGCATACATGTACTAGGGGGCTTGGGGGGTACTTGAACTGAACCTATTTTTTTAACCCCGGACTTTCCAACAGTACTCTTAAATTAGTATAATTTGGTTTGGGCTGGGCGAAACTGGGCACAAACCGCTGGCGATGCTTAGCTACAGGAACCCCACCCCACCCAGATTAATCTCTTCCTCACATCCGACCTGGTTTCAGCCCTATTTATAGCAGTAACTAAATTACGAAATGAGTTGTTTGAGTGCTTTTTTGGACGCCTTGCATCATACATGTAACAGGGGGTCTGCCCCCCACCCGACTTAGGCCAGACCCCCCCCGGATGGGACCCCCTAGACGATTTCGCCGACCCCCCTCCGATTTTTCTGGCAAGTAATTTTAGCAAATTTTTGCAATTTTTTACAATTTCGGACAAAAAATTGCCAAAATCGCCTGCAAAACAGCACTTTTTAGCTGTATTTCAGCCCAAATTAGCGACTTCTGGCCTAAAAATAGCGATTTTTTTATTTTGAGCGTTTTTTAGTGCTCAATCCCCCTCCCAAAATTTTGGCTCAGCCCCCCCCCCCCGGCCGGCGCCAGACCCCCCAACCCCCTCCCCTTCGGTGGATGACCTGTTACATGTATGCCTTGAATGCACCCTGTTTAAGATACATACAGCAGTCAGAGAGATTAGAACGGGAGGAAGCGATCGAAGCGCAAAAGCCCAAACTGGATCTGGCATTTAAGGAAGGACAGACCATCACCGTAAATATAGGAGGGGTTCGTTTCTCTGCTGTTCGATTATAGTTTACTATCACTCGCTTAGAAATTTCCCTCCCTCTTCCCCTAAAACAGTTCGCTCGAGACTACAATTTAGTTAAAAAATTGTTTAAGAGAATAAAATTTTTTCCTGTTCATTGTCAAAATCTGTTTTGACTTTGAGCGTAAATATCTCAGGAACTAAGCAGATTATCCTCATAAAATTTTCGCCAATCTTTCAAGAATTTTTGTCTTTCATTCAAAAAAGATTTATTCAAATCGGTTGAGAATTTACGGTTGCCACAATAAAAAAGCTGCTGAATTGTTTTTTTGGCACACCCTGTAGATGATAGTAAGGCAGAGTAGGTGGATCTAATTTGGGTCGATCTCTACAAAATCGTCGGAAAACCTTAAAAATAGGTAAAACTCGATTCGGGTTTTTGCAGTACTGTGCACTGGTATGTCTTTTACTTATTTCTGCAACTGTCGCCATTCTACCTTATATTTAGTTGCCTCAAAACGGCTAATTTTCGAAGTTTTTCAGACTACCACCAGCAGAAAGAGTTCTCTAAAAATCGATTACTCCAAAACTAATACAAGAACCTTGCTGTTTGAGCTTTTTGCAGTTCTCTAAATTCAAGCTCTTTCCTTTCATCACTTGGAATTTCTGAGGCCTCATTCACAATGTTAAATATGGGGTGAAAAGTCTGTTTGTGCACTGTAGGAAATTTCGGTTTCCTTTATAAACGACAGAATATGACTAGTAAACGATTCCAAAAGGCTAAAGCATATTTTATTGAGTGTTTCAATGGTTAGTAGCATACATGTAACAGGTCATCCGCCGATGGGGGTTGGGGGGGGGTCTGGCGCCGGCCGGGGGGGGGGTCTGAGCCAAAATTTTGGGGGAGGGGGGGTGGGCACTAAAAACGCTCAAAAAACGAAAAAATCGCAATTTTTTGGCTAAAAATTGCCAAAAATCGCTAATTTGGGCTGAAATACAGCTAAAAAGTGCTGTTTTGCAGGCGATTTTGGCAATTTTTGTGTGTGAAATTGTAAAAAATTGCAAAAATTTGCTCGAAAATTTACTTGCCAGAAAAATCGGAGGGGGGGGTCGGTGAAATCGTCTCGGGGGGGGGGGGGGGTCCCCAAACGGGGGGGGCGGGCCTTTTTCGGGGTGGGGGGCGCACCCCCCCCAGACCCCCCCTGTTACATGTATGGTTAGTAGTCTTCTGAGGTATTATTTTACACGACGTGCAGTTTCTGTAATTCTTTCGGGGCCTAGTTATCCGCAGCGGTTTAGCCAATCCCAAGTTACGTAGCAACTGAATTGTAAGCAGTCAAACATGCTTATTTGTACTGTTTTGTATTAAGTTTTTATATGATATGAACTGTTCACACCGCATACAAACGGCCTAGATTTAAAGGAGCAGACGTGACCCAAATTAGGTCCACTTTTCGCACCTGTAAAGCGCTAAAAAAAGCCGTTTCTCCATTTCGCTGACTAGCTGAAGGAAGTGATTCATACCATTAGACAACCGATTAACATAAAGCGGATCCCCAATCATACATGGGCCGGAAAAATGGGTTGGGGGTAGTCAAAATCCGAAAATTTGGGGGTGGGCCTGCCGGTTTGGGGGTCGCGGCGTTTTTGGTGGGTGGGGTCAGGAACAAAAGTCGGCTTCAGGTGGGTGGGTGGGGTCGTTTGGGAGGGTCGAGCCCAAGTTGGGGGGTGGGCAAACCCCCCAGACCCCCCGGCCCATGTATGTCCCCAATCTCTTTTTCTGTTGACGCCGTAAAGCAGAGTAGGTTTTTAATTGAAGATATGGTCATTCTTGAAGTGCCCACTATGCTGGAAGACTTAATTTTATCAATTTGGTTTTCGGACCCAAATTCTGTCCACCAGCTCTAGATGTTCAAAAGGTTTTTGTAGTTAATCTTTTTTATCAGGCTGTCAGTCAGTCAGTCAGCCTGGAGAGAAGCTGATTGCCGTCTGTTTGCAGAAAAAGACAACACCCACGTCACGACCTCGAGCTGCTGGAGCAGCGAGCGGAGGGGGAGTGGTGCCTTTGCTGCCCCCGCCTCCTGCTGCTGCCACCTCTAACAGTCCGCGAAATCAGCGCAAAGCTTTCTCCTCCACCGCGTCAGCCATTCCGCCGCCCTCTCAGGCCAACCAGTCATGGCAAGGCGGCGCTCTCAACGATTTGTTGTGAGTTTTTCTCTCTTCCAGCAGCAGACACAGCAGCTCGGTGTGCTTACTTTCTCTTTCAGAAATCTGTGAAACCGAATATCAGTGTCTCTTCTACTACGGGCGCGGGAGATATAAGCGGTAACGGAGTGATACTTTTTTGCAAACAGTCGGGCATTTTGCGGCGTGTGTTAGTTATTGTGGGGCCGTTTTTGTTTGGCTTCTTTTACTTACGGAATACTGAAAAATTTGTAAAAGCAGCTACCACACCTTGTCGAGATAGGTTTGACTTTTCAGCTGGTAATATACAGGGTGTCTCAAAAAAATGATCACATTTCTTTTTACTGCTATTTCCGCAAATTTTGACCAAATAGGCTGAAATTTGGACCATAGGTGCAAAAATTCGGGGAATTTTATGTGTTAAAGTTTGGCGCACTAGACTTGACTCATTCCCGAGAAATTTCAAAAAAAGTGAAATTTGGTAATTTCAATAGTGAAATAACCGAAAAAATGATCACATTTCTTTTTACTGCTATTTCTGCAAATTTTGATTAAATAGGCTGAAATTTGGACCATAGGTGCCAAAATTCTCGGAATTTTATGTGTTAAAGTTTGGTGCACTAGGCTTGACTCATTCCCGAGAATTTTAAAAAAAAGTTAAATTTGGTAATTTCAATAGTGAAAGCCAGTCACCGAAAAATGGAAACATTTCTTTTGACTGTATCTTTCCTAATTTCTGTCAGAATTGGATGAAATTTGGAGTGTAAACGCAGAAATTCAGGATAATTCGTGTGTAAAAAGTTGATGCATGAACTCCAACGCTATCGTTAGAGTTTAGGCGATAATGTAATGTGACGTTTTTCGATGACCGGCTTTCACTTTTGAAATTACCAAATTTCACTTTTTTCGAAATTTCCCGGGGATGAGTCAAGCCTAGTGCACCAAACTTTATCACATAAAATTCCCCGAATTTTGGCACCTATGATCCAAATTTCAGCCTATTTGGTCAATACTTGCGGAAATGGCAGTGAAAAGAAATGTGATCATTTTTTCGGTGACCGGCTTTCACTATTGATTTAACAAATTTCACTTTTTTTGAAATTTCTCGGGAATGAGTCAAGCCTAGTGCACCAAACTTTATCACATAAAATTCCCCGAATTTTGGCACCTATAGTCCAAATTTCTGCCTATTTGGTCAAAATTTGCGGAAATGGCAGTAAAGAGAAATGTGATCATTTTTTTTGAGACACCCTGTACTTGAACGCATGTCTAGTAATTAGTCTACAGCGGTCACTAATCTGGCAGAACAGTGTTACTGACATACTGTCACTTGCCTGACTCTTTTCAACACACGGTCATTTCTCGACTAGTGCAGTGGGTATAACATTGCTTCACTTGGTACAGGTACCTACCATATTAGTCCGAAATACCTGACTGTTGCAGCGGTACGTAGTTAATGCAGTGTATGTTTATCGTATTCTGTATTGTATTTGCATTCCTGTCTTCAATAACCAGTCAGTTGTTGTCGTTTGGTCTTGTGATCCGATAAATTTTTTTCGGTCGTTTATCTAATGACGATGTCAGACGTCTGTTGGTTGTTGGCCAACGTCTAGAGAGACTATTTGTTGCAGTTAGAAGTGGTGTTGTCTATTTGTGCTGTGTCAGATGTCTGTCAGTGTGACGGCTGCGGCGCGCTTGCGCAAAGATTACGCGCGTCTCATGAAAGACCCGGTGCCGTTTGTCTTGGCTGCGCCCCTCAGCTCCAATATCCTAGAATGGTTGGTATCAGATTTTATTCGCTCTGGCTGTTAGGTAGTTTAGGTGTGACTGGTGCAAGGCGGGATCGTTATCAAAATCTATTTTTCGTAATGTAGTAGCTTCTCTTGCCAAGTGCCATTTAAACATTTCTGTTTAGACGCACTTTTTCAGGCACTATGTGGTCAGAGGTGCTCCTGGAACGCCATACGAAGGTTAGACGCAGAATTTTAGTCTGGACACCTCGGCTGTTGTCCTGTTAGGGCTGTCTACGTCGTGCGAGAAACTAGGATAATGAATACGTTAGACCTATTGTACCTGCCTGTTTGTAGAAACAGAAAGCCACCTAGGTTACGTAGACCCAACTCCGTCATGTTCGGTGTTGCCGAGGTGTCCTGAGGCAGAGATAGCGAAATTTATAGCGTAGGCGTTTAGGCGGTGTGTATCATGGTAAACTGATTTTTCCTCCGGATTTTCCATTCAAGCCACCCAGCATCTACATGTTGACCCCGAATGGAAGATTCCAAACCAACACTCGGCTGTGCCTTTCGATTAGTGATTACCATCCAGACACTTGGAACCCTGCCTGGACTGTCAGCACTATCTTGACCGGTTTACTCAGCTTTATGGTAAGTCTCTGTTTCCGTTTTCACTCACTTAGCTGAGGGCGAGCAGCACGAGGCTACATCTCCTTCAATGCTTTGTAGTCATCTACCAGTTCGCCAGAGCGGCTTTGCAGTGCGCGTGTGCTGACCAGTCTTCTCACCGGTCAGCTCCTTCAATCACTGATACATTCTCTGTTTAGAACGAAAGTCAGTCGACGCTCGGCAGCATTCAGACCACTGATTATGAGGTATTTTTACCTTTTTTGTGTCGGTCAGACTTTCAATGGCATATGGTGGTACCGGTTCCGTTGTCATTTCCTTCGCATCATATAAGTGTACCACATGGTGCCGGCCGGCATCGGTGGCCTGGTTTATCATACCATATGGCACCACCACAACGCCCGAACGTATCAGTATCACGCATTACCTTATTGTTATATCTGTGCTTTACTTAAACGACATACAGTACAGTAGTATACAGTATGCGCCGTTCAGTGTCTGTGTCTGTCTGTATATGCCGAGTATTTAGAAACGAGCGCTGGCGAAGAAAAGTCGGGAGTACAACCTGAAAGACAAAACCTTCTGTTCTATCTTTACCGATCTGTGTGAGGTAGGTGCGGTGAGTGTTGGAGTGGAGGGTTGTTGGTAATTAGCAGGTTGTTAATTTGTTAATGAATCTTCAGTGGTTCGGCGTCGATGCGGCTGCGCCTGGCCCAGTGCGCTTGATAGCACAGAAAATTGAGTAGAGTGTCTGCTTGTTTAGGAGCTGCGAGAGGAGCTTGAAAAGGAAAGAGCCACGGCTGAGGCTGCTGGTCAGTCGCAGACCGCTCGCAACGACCAAAACGACAGGTACGTGCTCGTGTCCTCTGTCTGCTTCTAGAGCCTTGCCGTTTAATTCTGCACGCCCCTTCGGCTTCACCTGCCCGAATCGGCCGTACATCTGAATTCATGCTTCTGCTTCTCCTTCCAACTCCAGTATCCTAACATGCTGAAAGAACTGCGTAAATTTTTGCTTTCCTCTTATCGGTCACGTTTTGCTTTTAAAGAAGTAATAAGTATGCGTTCTTGAGAAAGTCATTCGTGTGAATGGTACGCAAAAAGAATACAAATCAGCCGAAGCGCTACCAGAGTGCATAGGCACAGTTTTTAAGCAAAACAGACTGATTTTTGTAACGACGCACACGGACACTTCTGTCAGGAGTACGCGCTTACTACGGCGTAAAAATGGATTTGCTTACAAAAAGATTGAAAACCAGTTCGTAACATTTTGCAATTAAAATTTTATTTTTTTTCGCACAAATAGGTTTCCGGCTAGATGTGCAATTTCGCGTCGAAAGTTGTGTCTCCAACCCAGCAACTATGCATGGAGATTTGGCTATACCTTCTGAAGCCGTTCACACGTATGACGAAAGAGACGGTGTTTTAGAGCGAATACGGTCCTATGCGGTGCATTTGCTTGAAGCTAAGGGATAACTGTATAGCAGCTTTGTCTACTCACAACAGCTTGTAGCAGACGCTTTTTTGTAAAGAATTCAGTTTTACTAACCATTTGGTGTGATGATAGAGAAAAGAGTGTAAATATTGAAGGTTGAGGAGCGGCATGGGTCAGGAGCACTCGGTCACCTATAACCTCCTGGTCATTGCAGGAGTGGTGGCACTTGCGTTTGCAGTTAGATACGTTCTCTTACAAGCTGCATACGACAACGACTCTTCGCAACAACTCTAACGTCTTTTTTACTTCCCGATTTGTCTGATTACTCACTCACCCACATGATACAACCATACATCCGCCGATGGGGGAGGGGGGGTTGGGGGGTCTGGCGCCGGCCGGGGGTGTCTGAGCCAAAATTTTGGGAGGGGGGTCGGACACTAAAAAAACGCTCAAAAATCGAAAAAATCGCAATTTTTGGGCTAAAAATCGCTAATTTGGGCTGACTTACAGCTAAAAAGTGCTGTTTTGCAGGCGATTTTGTCAATTTTTGTGTCTGAAATTGTAAAAAATTGCAAAAATTTGCTCAAAAATTTACTTGCCAGAAAAGTCGGAGGGGGGTCGGCGAAATCGTCTCGGGGGGGGGTCTGGCCTAAGTCGGGTGGGGGGCAGACCCCCCTGTTACATGTATGGATACAAGCCTACGCTACCGTACAATCTGCAGCCAGCACCTTCTGTTCTCTGTTTAACTTTAGTCTACCATGGCACCCTCCTTTCGGACACTGTTGGACCAAGTGGTGTCTGCAAGTACAGTAGTGTCCGAACCTGGGCCGCCATAAGTGCTACTTTCGGAAGTCCGGGATGTCTGCTGTCTGTATGGTAGCTGAGAACGGAAGGTGCTGTGGTTGGTGTGTGGGAGAGTGGATGCTTTTCTGTTCTGTGTCGCTCTTTGGAGTCGTCACTGAATCTGTTGTTTTGCTGTGATTCGTGCCACATTTCTTTGAGAGAAAGGGCTCGAGGGTGCATGCAAGAGAGAGAAAGAGAGAGAGCCACTCTGAATTACTGGTCTTATGAGCGTATGAATGAGGCAGAGTTTCTCTACGTATAAACTTTTGAGTGCTCGTTAGCAGCTGTTTGTCTGTCTGCTTGGTGGACGTCTAAACGGCCGGCGCTTTAATGCGCTCTATTCTCTGCATTCGTCTGTGTTGTCCTATAACGTTTACATATGCCGGTGCATAGCTGTCTACGGAGAGTTCGCACATGGTCGCCGCCAATTACAGCCTGGCTTATCCAACTGGTACGTTGCTTGTTTGGCTTTCTATCGGTCCAAATTCTTTTCTGTCCCGTATGGTTAGGGTTGGCTGTAAACTTGGCTGTATTGAGAGCCGCATTTTATAAAACCGGGGCGGGTCCCCTACTAATCGCGGAACATGAAAAGTTCTGACCTATAGTTTTTATTTGATAAATCGATAGCTCTATGGTAGAAAATAACACACGAGAAATATTTTCACTCGCCTGTCACTAATATGCAAATTGGGCCAAAAACGTGTTTTTCCAGCCAAATTCGGTGTTTCATTTATTTCTCCCGCATGCGTTGACGGATCGGGCTGATATTTTCAGTAATAATGATAGGTATATTGGGTGTTGTACCCATAAAATTTGAAGAGGATCGGCCAAGGTTGAGCTCGCAAATTATAATTTTTTGGGTTCTGGCAAAAAATCGAATTTTGCAAAG
>JASANB010006694.1:0-96736 GCA_030248155.1 Sabatieria punctata
TAATATCTCTTAAAATAGAGCACAGTCGAAGACCAACGGTGCATGCCCGGCCACCAGCAACCCCCTGGAACCGGAGCTACACCCCCTCAAAGTTGGGTCGGCGGCAATTTTTGGGCTCATTTTCACGTGTCTGACAGTCTCCATTCAAACGATCACCCTTCATTCATTTCTTAAGCTATGATTCCAACTCGCATATGGTTTTGTAGCTTCTCCAATGGCCTTTCATTTTCTGGTACTCCCGTTTCCACATCATAGCTGGTTAGCGAGATATTCTCCGAAAACTACGAAATTTCCGCAAAATGCCACTCCGTTTTTTTTCGAAAAATCTTTATAACTTTTTATGTAAAGGCCCTGCCAAGCTAATGTTTTAACAAAAGTTAGGCATGAGTTGGCCAAACAAAATGAGCGCACTAAAGTGTCCTGTTTAGGGGAGTATGGGGGGTGTTTGGCCTCTCAAATGTGTTCGAAAAAAATTTTTTTCTGCAAAGCTTAGTGGTTCGCATACCGTTATATGCAGTTTTGTGTGCTGAGTTCGAAAATGCATTCAGTTTAGCTAGATTCGATCTGGATCGGGAGAAATTGGCGTCCAAATTTGAGACCAAGCCTATTTCTTGAGTGGCACTACTCGCTAGTATGACCATTAACCACGGTGCAATGCAGTTTTTCTTATGTAGTGTTTGCTGCTGATTCCGAAAATAACTTTATTTTTGCTCTACGTTGCCTACTTTTGAAGATATCGGCATTTTTATGATTTGGGAAGAAAACGGCTGCACTTGCTATAACATGCTCGTTTGAAAGGTGACTCAATTCAGTCGCATCTAGGGTACAGAGCCATATAAATTTATATCACCTAATGCAGTTTTTGGCGCTGATTACGAAAAAGACATCTGTTTTTCAATCTGACTGATCCTGAGCTACTTATGTAATTTTTGTGCCCTGGTACTCAGAAAATAAGTTATCTGTCAAATCTGGACGATACGTGGTATCTATCTGGTGCAGTTTGTTCCGCTTATTCAGAATATCATTATATTTTTGCGCTGCGGCCACTCGGTGGCAAGTTATCCACCTCCGAACTTTCATTAAGAAACATGCTGTGAGAAGCCGTAATCCTGAAATAAATGTTCAAGATTCACGCATTTCTGAAGGGAACCTTTTGTCGCTCAATAGTGTACCCGACCTATTTTGACCCGCTGAGTTCAAAAATGGCGTTTGTTTTTCTCTACTGCTGTTCAATTTTGAGATATTAGTGATAAAACCAAATTTTCATTAATATTCGTATATCTGCAAAAGGAGTAATTATAGATTAAAACAAACGCCATTTTTGAACTCAGCGGGTCAAAATAGGTCGGGTACACTATTGAGTGACAAAAGCTTCCCTTCAGAAATGCGTGAATCTTGAACATTTATTTCAGGATTACGGCTTCTCACAGCATGTTTCTTACTGAAAGTTCGGAGGTCCATAACTTGCGACTGAATGGCCGCAGCGCAAAAATATGATGATATTCTGAATCACCGGAAAAAACTGCACCAGATAGTTACCACGTTATGCCCAGATGTCACAGATAACTTATTGTCTGAGTACCAGGGCATAAAAATTACATAAGTAGCTCAGGAGCGTTCAGATTCAAAAACAGATGTCATTTTCGTAATCAGCGGCAAAAACTGCATTAGGTGATCTAAATTTAGATGGCTCTGTACCCTAGATGTGACTGAATTGAGTCACCTTTCAAACGAGCATGTTATAGCAAGTGCAGCCGTTTTCTTCCCAAATCATAAAACTGCCGATATCTTCCAAACTAAGCAACGTAGAGCAAAAATTAAGTTATTTTCGGAATTAGCAGCAAAAACTACATAAGAAAAACTGCATTGCACCGCGGTTAATGGTCATACTAGCGAGTAGTGCCACTCAAGAAATAGGCTTGGTCTCAAATTTGGACGCCAATTTCTCCCGATCCAGAGCGAATCTAGCTAACTGAATGCATTTTCGAACTCAGCACACAAAACTGCATATAACAGTATGCGAACCACTAAGCTTTGCAGAAAAAAATTTTTTTCGAACACCTTTGAGAGGCCAAACACCCCCCCTACCCCCCTAAACAGCACACTTTAGTGCGCTCATTTTGTTTGGCCAACTCATGCCTAACTTTTGTTAAAACATTTGCTTGGCAGGGCCTTTACATAAAAAGTTATAAAGATTTTTCGAAAGAAAACGGAGTGGCATTTTGCGGAAATTTCGTAGTTTTCGGAGAATGTCTCGCTAACCAGCTATGATCTGGAAACGGGAGTGCCAGAAAATGAAAGGCCATTGGAGCAGCTACAAAACCATATGCGAGTTGGAATCATAGCTTAAGAAATGAATGAAGGGTGATCGTTTGAATGGAGACTGTCAGACACGTGAAAATGAGCCCAAAAATTGCTGCCGACCCAACTTTGAGGGGGTGTAGCTCCGGTTCCAGGGGGTTGCTGGTGGCCGGGCATGCACCGTTGGTCTTCGACTGTGCTCTATTTTAATAGGTATAAATATCAGCCAGATCCGTGAGATGACCCTGCTTGCCCCCTCAAACTGACTTTCTCGCAAAATGCATCTTAATTTCGAAGCAAAAATATAGTTACTGGATTACCGGTCCTGCTCAGGTTCAGGACTCAGACGCTCACATTCTAACATGAGGAAACTTGTTAACAAGTAAGTTTATGATTGAACTGGATGGGTAGTACAGTACATACATACATAGACAGATGAACAGTACGAAGGATAAGATTGAATCAGTTTGTCTAACGGCCAGAGGCAACGGATTGGTCTGGGTTGAGGGCACTGACAATGTCTTGCATGGTTGGTCGGAGAGAGGGGTCGCACTGCCAACAACGCGTCATCAGTTCAGCGATCGGCTCTGGCATAATTGACGGCGGCGTGAGTCGATGTCCGTTGCGCACTCGTTTGCTTACTTCGGTTACTTTCAGTCCTTCATACGGCTCCTGAGCGTTACTGTAGATTTCCCACATCAATACACCGTAGCTCCAAACATCTGACCGGATTGTATAGATTGCTGAAAGACAGGTCTGTCAGAGGGAAGCAGAGCTGAACAACCTACCACTAGTGAGAGTCTCAATGCTTAGCCATCTGATTGGTACTTTCCGTCCAGTCTTCATTTTGTAAGCGGAGCCTTGAAAACTGAGTCCAAAGTCGGAGATCTTTAATGTCTTTGCCTCAGTGAGCAGACAGTTGCGTGCGGCGATGTCTCTGTGAATGCAGTTGCGTCTGTGGAGGTAGGCCAGGCCTTTAGCGGCGTCCTGACAGAAGCCGAGCCGCTCGGAGGAGGTGACGGAGGGGGCGTTGCGTTGCAAGTAGGAATCGAGAGCTCCGCCACTCACCAACTCCATCACAATCAGCAGCGGCTCCTTCTCCGCCGCCACTCCGTACATTTTGACGATGTTGTCGTGCTCGTACTGTCGCAGAATTCTGATCTCCTTCATCATTTCCCTTACGTCCAGTTTGTTCATCTGAGCCAGGTGACTTTTCTTGATGGCCACCGAAATATTTTTGCCCCTGTGTTTGTACGTTCCACTCCAGACCTCTCCGTACGCTCCTTCGCCCAGCTTCTTGCCCTTGCTTAAGTCTACGTCTGCGTGTCTCAGTTCCCAGTCCTGGCGTGCCACCGGTGTCTTGAGTAGCAGATTGATCTTGCCCACCGGAATTGCCTTCTGCCAGTGTTCTCGCACCATCTCGCTTATGCTTTTGAATTCCTGACTCTCCAAGGCAAATGTGCCGCGGGCGCTCCTCTGCACCACCACGTGCTGACACTGCCCTTGCCAAAAGGCCGACACCACGTAGGACTTGTGATCTTCCACTTCCGTGTACCTCACTAGAAAGTCGCCCTCCTTCCGCAGCAAATTCTCCACGTCTTCTCTCGGCAGTAAACCGTGGTAGTAGTCTTCGTTCTCCAGCCCCGTCGGCTTCTTCCTCTTGCTGTTCTTCTTGCTCGGCTCTTTCTCCTTAGACATACAACACTCCGCTCTATATATCAGACCAGTGCACAAAACTATAGAAACACAAATGATACTGCAACAACAACGCACCGTTCTTTTTGCGTCCCTCACTACTGTACTTCTATTTTTCGAGCATTCCTTGCTTTAGTGATGTAAAGAATCCCTGCACATGTAGCCGCTATTTTCGTACTAAAGTGGCTGGGGGACTGAATCCAAAAGACGTAGAGCCGTTCGTAGCAGCAGGTAACGCTGTGGGCGCTGAATTTAGTGCAATTGAAGCGTTCAGACGAAGTGCCTAAGTCACATTTTTACGGATTATGAGCTGTTTATATGGAACCACTGCCTGTCAAGGGCCACCTTGATGTTGTTTCTGAAATTCTCTCATGTTCTGCGTGCTGTCCTTGCAGCACGGCTATTAACTCGGCGACATTTGGGTCAATTGCGTTCGGAGTGGGAATTACAGCCGGTTTCGTTGATGCATCGCTCAATCCTCCTAAATTTGCAGTTGCGACCCGAGCTTTTTCGTTTTGCTGAGTCACGTTTCCGTAAGGAGACAAAAACTTCTTGCTCAGGTTCTTTATCAGTTTTTTCCGATACAGAAAACCCCTCAGCAATTTGTTCCAGTTCTGCTAAAGTTTGACCCAGTGAATTTCCGGTCTGATCTTGGAGAGAATTGGGAAAAAATGAAAAGTGCGACACCACTAACTAAATCAATCGTAGCATTCTAACCCAAAGACGGATACATCTCTGCATGGGCAGGCGGGTAGATATGACAATTTAATATCGATTAAGCTTAAATGTAGTAATCTTCGTCGAACCCCCAGGACTTTAGCCCGTTTGAAACGAAAAATGACCAAACACAGTTACACTAGAAACACTAATCTACGCAATGGGCACTCATGCCAAACTAAATTGAATTGATTGCACTAATAATGGAAAACCGTAATTTCCACCAGCAATGCGATCGTGCGAGCCGTACCGTAACGTAAACGGCGCCGCAACGCTTAGAACTTGCGCCAAATTTAAATCGCTTAAGTACTGGCACCCTGCTTCAAGTCTCCAAGTCCACCATTCATTGCCT
Organism: Sabatieria punctata; assembly: GCA_030248155.1. Lineage (NCBI taxonomy): Eukaryota > Metazoa > Nematoda > Chromadorea > Araeolaimida > Comesomatidae > Sabatieria > Sabatieria punctata. The sequence continues at coordinate 5,066 of JASANB010006694.1, forward strand.
CCAGATCGTGCACCACACCACTTCGACCATGCAGCCTTTTTACAGTTATTACTAAGATCGACCGGGTGGCTCAGTTGGAAATACTTAGGGATAAATGAAAATAATAAAATAACCGGTATATAAATACCGTACATCGTATATTAATGACATAAAATTCGGCACTACAGTAGGTTTTAGAGTTGAGTAGTAGAAGGGAATAACGTGTAATCTTTGTTACACAGCTGTAAATAAATACCTACAATTTCAGTCCAAAAGTGGTGTAAGTCACTTTCGACAGTCAATAAACAAAAATGAACATGATGAAAAAGTGGCTCAAAAATTTTGACTAACAAGGTATATTGTGCAAAACCAAATTTATTACTATTGTAGAACGCTTTTTAGTTTTTGTTTTTCATGAAAAATTGAAAACTTACTCCAAAAAATCGAACAATTAACCAAATTAGGAGAATTATAATGGAGGACTTGCCAAAAATTGGTGTTTTGGGGTCAAAAATAGCAAAAATATTCTGATTTTTCGACAAAAAGTGAATAATTCTGTGTTTAAAACTATACTGTATAGCGAAAAATACCTTATACCGGTCCCATCCCTAGAAATACTCTGGGCCCGCGTGCGAAACGTACAAGGATCTAGGATGTAGGAGGCAATGAATGGTGGACCTGGAGACTTGAAGCACAGTGTGAGTGCGTTTTTAATTTGGCGCAAGTTCGGAGCGTTACGGCGCCGTTTGGGTAACGGTGTGGTGCGGCTCGCACGCTCGCACTGCTTGTACAAATTATTAGGGTTGCCGGTCCACCAGTAATAATGGCGCGTATACAAATCGCCTCCCCAGAAAAACGGAAACGGTACAGACGTGCGGTACGCTGTGGTACACTAAGTTTGGTGGTACACTAAGTTTTTCGGGTTTTCTTTCCCAATGTCACAAATCGCCTCCTCGGAAGGAAGGACACCATAAGAGATGGAAATAAGCATTAGCAAATGAAGAAAATTAGCGCAACAGCTCATGCTGGAAACGACTGCTTGTCGCGAAATTGTTTCATTCAACAAGTCGAATTATAAAAAATGTTACTTTGTGCAAGTCCATTCCTGGCAAGCTAAAACTGAAGAACTTGTATTCTGTGATTCTGTGACCTTGCACACAGACCCCCTTTGGCTTCCCATTCCACGATGCTACCCATTTTTCTACTTGTCATCTCGGTTTACACTGCCTTTCGGTGGCCTGACAACAAACCTAAATCCAGGAATGCATAAAACAGTAGCAAGAATGTGCCACTCAGCGGCCGGCCGAGTGTTGATGCGCTGCACCACAATTACCGGAGCATTCTTGCTAAATCTAAGCTAACATAGATTCGGAGTTGGGTTTATGACTGTAAATCGGCTTATTTTTAGACTAAAACTGCACATTCATACGTACTGTATCATAACAGAAAATCTAAAACGTTTGGTGTGCGCAAAAAGATAGGTAGACAGGCACGAAGCTGCCTCCAGTTGCAACATATCAGCCTGCAAGGCACAAGGCGAAATGCAAGTTGATGTTCAATCTGTGTACGACTGTTTTAAAGGCTTGTCTCTCAAAATTAACCCGTCCAAGTCATGTTACATGTGTCTGTCTATATCGCCTGCTCCAATTGACGTTGTTGCTCCTGAGCTTGATGGTGTAGCCATCGAAAAAGTGGATTCTGTCAAGTATTTAGGGGTCACTATTGACACAAGTTTGTCTTTCTCTCAACATACGCGTCAAGTTGTGTCTCGCTGTAGGTCTATTTTAGGATGTCTGTGTTAGAAGGTATGTGTCGCCCCAAGCGTTTCGTGTAATCTACCTGGCAGTTATTCGTTCTGTTTTGCTGTATGGTTCTCCTGTTGTTTATCCGTATTACCAAAAAGATATGCTCGCCCTGGAAAGAGTCCAAAAGTTTGCATGTAGGTTAATTTCAAACCGGTTTGATTTGTGATACGATGAGCTCTTGGAACGTTCTAGATTGCGTCCGTTATATTGGGTAACCGCTCAAAACCGTTTGATGCTAATGTACAAATATGTGTGGAATATTCGTCATGTTCCCAATGATGTTCTGGTTTTATCAACTGTTCATAGACGAAGGCGGGCAAGAGCGGGAAACAGCAAAATGATCGTTTTACCGACGTACCAGAGGGAGCGCTGTTGCAGATCATGCGTCCAACTCAGCGGCCGAATCTGGAATGTGTGCTCAGATGCTGAGATTCAACTTCCACACCGCAATTTCAGAGCCCTCATTCGCAGCTCCCATTTTTATGAAAAGTTGTTACAAATTAACGCTGAACAGCATTTGTTTTATGTGGTCCAGCCGTAGATTATTAGTTATAGTTGTATTTGTGTGTTTGAATGACTGTGTCTATGCGTCCATGTGTCTGTGCTGTCGTCCATGTCTGTGTCCTCTTTGTTTTTACGTATTGTACTAACATAGGTGTGCACATTGAAGGGCCTTCGGGCAAGTGTTTACACCTGTCTGTTTTACAGATAAAATTTCAAAACTAAGTGAAGTTTACGAAACAAATACGAGCGTGCGCGGTGCATGTAAGTGCTTAACTGCTGTTAGAATACGTACTTGTGCAGCTAAAATGCGAGAATCAGACGAGATGCACACAGCAAAAGCACAGACGAAAACTGCGTACTCATACCATTCTTCTCTTGTGGCACATGAGAGTTTTGGAAAGACATGAGTCCATTGTGATCTCATACCGCTCTTCAGGTAATTGTATGCAATGGCGGGATCTCATACCGCTCTTCAGCTAATTGTATGCATTCCGATCAGCAAATATGCAAATGTTTTGTATACGGTGATGTTGCTTGTTCTCGTGTATGTTTTCCTAATTTTCAAATTGTTGAGAAGCATTTTCCATTTTTCAGATTTTCCATTTTCCAACTTTCCAACTTCTTGGGGAGGCGATTTGTGCCCGCCCGAGTAAGAATATCCATGGACGACTAAAAACGACTGGACACGAATCGACCCCAACGCCCGTTTCCACAGTAGGCCTACTTTCAAAGAGCCGTATCTTTGGAACCGTTCGACCTACAATCAATATAAATACATCTTTAGAATCGCCAACGCGTGAGGAGAGGACTCCGATTCCGTGCTCAATTCACTTCCATAGCGACCACATAAAAAGTTCATTTTTTTCCATGGCGCAAATTAGGATTACCAAGCAACGTTGCGCAGATTAAAATGCAAATTCAACCAGAGCTCAAGCCCCTCTACAACTTTGGTCATGAAGCCCAAAACCCTCCGACGCATCCGAAAGAAGTTATTCGCAAAAAACTATAAATTCATTGAACTTAGAAACGGGCTGTAGTAATCCTGATGTTATCGATTTTTTGGCGTGTCTGCTGCAGCGCTTTGCCTAGTCTGGTCAGTGTTCGTGTGTGTAAGGGTTTACCCCCAGTTCCGACTTTCCCCACTTCCGATGTCCCCAGTTCCGATACCCCAGTTCCGACTTGCCCCACTTCCGATGTCCCCAGTTCCGACTTTCCCCACTTCCGACTTTCGTACAAAAAATGCTTTTTTCAATATGGAGTTATCGTTTAGAACCATAGAACTGTTTCCAAGCATATCCAAACAACTACAGAACTATTAACACTACAATACAAATATTTATAAGGATACTTTTAATTGACCTGGCACCCTAACAAGTTTAGCAACACAAATTAGCATAAAACTGTTGCTTATCAGTAGGGCTATCTTGCAACTGGCACCGCCTTTGCGCCAGCTGAGTCAGTTTGCGCATTATATTTTTGTTGCCATCCGTTATATGGCGCTCAATTGGGTCGAAGGTGTGGCGGCGTTCAAAACATCCAAGGGCAAAGACGGTGTTGCATTCGCTGGCTATGTGTATCGTGAAACTGTGAAAGCTAAGGCCGGAGCAGGGAAGCGACAGTGGATTTGCAACAAGACTAACAGGTGCAATGGCAGATTGTGGACAAACATCGAAATGACTGCGGCCATCGAAAGAGGTGGTCACGCCGTAGCCTGCGCTCCTGATATACCTGGTGCTCAAGTGCGTGTGGTTGAGAGTCAGATGAAGGAAGCCGCCGCCACCGCCATCCAACCGATGCCTCAGCTAGCTCAGCAGCTAGGTGCAGGTGAGCAGGTAATCAGGCTGAACAAGGTGTACACTGAGATCAACACAAGAATCACCAATCTAACGGCTGTCTACACGCAGAACCGCAACGATTTAGACTTCGAGGCTGAGTTTTCTTTAGTGAGGGGCATCTCCTATAATCTATCGCAGCCCACAAATTTGTCACTGTAGTCTAAGCTGCGTACTTGTACAAATTTGTATTGTGGTGTTAATTGTTCTGTTATGTATGGTATTGCCTGGATATGCTTGGAAACAGTTCTATGGTTCTAAACGATAACTCCATTTTGAAAAAAGCATTTTTTGTACGGAAGTGGGGAAAGTCGGAAGTGGGGACATCGGAAGTGGGGGAAGTCGGAACTGGGGTATCGGAAGTGGGGACATCGGAAGTGGGGAAAGTCGGAACTGGGGTCACGCCTGTGTAAGTGCGTGTGCGGGTGTTAGCGTACGCCAAGCTGTTGTTGATCTGTTGGTTGTTGTCCACACCCCCTACCCATGCACGCCCCTCCCTACTTATGCCTACCTTTATGCTAGTTTGTTTCTTACTTATTGATATTTGCTTCCTAATTGCTTTAATTGCTACTAGTATCTGCTGAGTCGCGTCGTTAACACAGTGGTTAGCTTGATGCCTTGAGTGGCGGCGGCCCGTGCATCTCTAGCGGTTGTAGTGTAGTGGGTTCGAAACCAGTCTGACTGGAATTAGATGACGCAAAGCCGAACCCAGGCCACCGAAAGCTGGTGCAGCGCCTTGCCTGGTCTGGTCAGTGTGTGCGGGTGTTAGCGTGCGCCAAGCTGTTGTTGATCTGTTGTTTGTTGTCCGCACCCCTACTCATGCCGGCTTAACTGACTTTTAGGGGTCCCTCCACTATATATTTATTAATCACTTTCTTGCTTAGGCTTAGCCTTAAGGCTCAGGCTTACATAGGCTTAGGCTCACGCTTAGGAGTCAACTGAATACTGCTCGTGATTTTCTATGTCACCGGTGCTATTGTGCGATCGTATCTTAAAGGATCCACTGCCAGACATTGTGCTTCATGCAAGGAGCTTCTTCTTGACGCAGATCAAAGTGAATCTGAGCTGCCTCCCCTTGAAATTGATGGAGACTTCGAAAACATTAGCATGTTTCTGAATGAAATCAATCGTGGTGGCTTATTTGTCCCGAGTGCTGCCGCTTTTGGAATCTGTCTGAAGGCCTGGTTGGTGTTTTCTTGCATTCAAAGCGACCCTAGTCTCAAGAGAAAGTTTCTTCACTGCGATTTTCACCGGCCAGTGTTCGTTGAAACCGTCTTGTTGCTGTTAGAGGAGGATTCCCAGTTGATGGACATTCTCGTGCCTGAGCTTTCCTGTCTGGAGAGTCACCCGTTTGCCCGAATTCTTGTGGCTAAATTTTTCAACTGCATGTGCAAAAACCTGGTCAAGAAGCTTACTGTTTCTGGTGTGAAGCCCAGTGCGCAAGCCAAGATAACGAAGTTTGGACGTAGTCGCTGACTGTAAGGAAAAGATGCTTTTAAAATTCTGTAATTTTGATCATGCTTTCATGGTACAGTGTCTGAGCTATCATTTATGGTATTTCTGTGGTAATATAAAGTATATTTCTTGAAAATATACTGGGTATTGCTCGACAATTGCTTCGTTATTGAGACCCTGCGCTGTTGTATTGGCAGTCTGTTTCGAAATCACTCCAATTGGCGCACACATAGTGATTACTACAGCCATTTTCTAAGTTCAATGAATTTATAGTTTTTTGCGAATAACTTCTTACGGATGCGTCGGAGGGTTTTGGGCTTCATGACCAAAGTTGTAGAGGGGCTTGAGCTCTGGTTGAATTTGCAATCTAATCTGCGCAACGTTGCTTGGTAATCCTAATTTGCGCCATGGAAAAAAATGAACTTTTTATGTGTTCGCTATGGAAGCGATTTGAGCACGGAATCGGAGTTCTCACGCGTTGGCGATTCTAAAGATGTATTTATGTTGATTGTAGGTCGAACGGTTTCAAAGATACGGCCCTTTGAAAGTAGGCCTACTGTGGAAACGGGCGTTGGGGTCGATTCGTGTCCAGTCGTTTTTAGTCGTCCATGGAATATCTATCTAACAAACAACCAACCAACCAACCAACCAGCATAGCTACCTACCAACGCACTACTAACGCGGAATCCGAACTCCGACGAAAACAAGAAAGAAGTGAAGGATGATAGAGAGGAACATTTTGTGCAATAATAGGTTTGTGGCGTGACTAGCTTGACTACCTTCATCAATAGCAAAAAAAAGATGCAAACGGAACGAAGTAGCGATGACAGTTCGCCGATGGATCTCCAGCAAAGTTCTGCTGTCGTCAGGTTTGTTTCTTATTAATTAATATAATTGTTTGTATGGTAAGTGGGTAATTTAGCACTCTAAATTTTAAGGGTGTGCCACCAAATCATCTGCAAAGCGCGGAGTAGAAATTTTTGCACGAAAAGCTGTATTTTCCTCGAAATTTGAACAGAATGGTACCATATATATATATATATATTTGGTATATATATGGTACCTGTACCGGTACCGATGCGAAGGTACGGGTATCATACCCTATATGGTACCACCACAGTGTCCGAATGTGGGGCTACCATATATGCTGCCACGTCAGGGAATTTGGAAAGCCCTGATCCGTATGAACCCTGTTTAGTTTTACACCTAATCTAGTCATACTTTTTTATGTATCATAATGTTCTGTTAATGTTCAAAATTCTTCCAAAATATTGCTGAGAGAGGTAGCGGCGGTCTGAGGGGTCAAGTCAAGCACCAATGTCTGCCTCGTCGGTCTGGTCTGATTGTGTAGTTTCAGTCAGTCATCAGTACAGCCTCTGCCCAGCAGTCTGGCTGGTTCGGCCGATAGCAGCAGCACTGTGCCTCGTCGGCGCTCCACTCGTGAGATTAAGCGTCCGAAATTCGACGATGAGATGGTAGAGAGTTCGTTTCCACTCAAATCCCCTCGCAAACACACCCGCAGCAGCGGCGACAAACTCCCCACCGGTGATTCTCCCACTGGCTCCTCCACCCCCGTTTCTGCCGTCCCCAAGCACGAACTCGTTACCGAGAAGAAGGACAAGAAGGACGTTGCGTTGAAAAAGGACGGGAAACCAGTGTCTGACACCCAAAAGAACGTGGCCGCGCCTGCCAGCGGCGGAAATGGCAAGAGAGAGAGCAGTATGACTTTATAATTGCCGTTGCAACAGCAGCTTATGCACTGTGTTGTAGGACGGTCCTGTAAGGGTTCGGAGAAACCGGAGCAACGACCGACCGATGCGCCGTGTCCCAGTCGCAAACAGCCGAGTGTTGACGAGCCGAAAACTGTTTCAACTACGGTTTGCGGAGGCGGAAAGCCGCTGAAACCGGTGAAACCTCTGGCTGGCAAATCGATGCACAAGGAACGTGCGCGCTCCCCAACTCCCACCCATTCTGCGGCTTTAGAAGACATTGGCCGGTGGACGGCTACCGATGATTTGGCTTTGATTACTGCCGTTTTGCAGGTCTGTCTTACTTACTCCAGTTATTTATGCACCTCTTTAGCGCATTTGGTTCAGGCGTCGATTGACGACCCAACTGCGGCTAAGAGATACCTACTGTGTCTCTTGCAGCTCCAACTCCGCTTTTTTTCTAAGCTTAGTGACCAAAACCGTGAGATTGAAATTTCGCTGAAAAAAAAACAGGGTTGCGTACTGCCAATGTTGTCGTATGAACTTGGCTTGGCGGCGAGATGTTCCTGCTGCTATCAAATTAAAAAAAAACATGGTTCGTGCGGGACCTGGAAAGTCAAGGAGTCGTGGAAAAGTCAGCGATTTTAAAAGTCAGTGAAATTTGAGTCTGGTCAGGGAAAAATTTGATAGCAGCAGGAACATCCAAGTGGTCCTGTCAGAACTTTACACAACACGCTTTTGAAAATCGGTCTTCTGTCTTTATATTCTACTAATTAAACCGGAAATTTCCCCTCTGAATACCGTTTAAATGCGTTTTACAAAGCCAGTTTTTCGAAATTTTCTCACATTTGTTGCTGTTTCCCTGGTTGGTCAGGGAATTTTAACTTTGGTCATGGAAAGGTCAGGGAATTGTGAAATAGAAAAGCTGCATGCACCCTGAAAAATGATTGTTCTGTCGTACATAAGTGTTGTGTTGCTAGAGTAGGTACTAAGGTGGTTTGGGGTTAGTACGTCTCATCCCTCTAGTAGACGGCGTGAGTCTTTTCATTTCAGGTGAATGATTTGAAAAAAGTTTATGCGGGAATGAAGTTCTCGTGCAAATTCACTTTAGCCGAAATTCAGCAACGGTGGTATGCGCTTCTCTACGATCCGCTGATTTCAAAGTTAGTCGGCGATTTTTCGGTCGGCTGGTGGCTAACGAACAGCGAGAAAGTTTAGATTGGCTCTGGAAGCGATGCGTCAACTGACTCCCGAGCTTATACAAGACGTCCAGTCGAACACTCTGTTCACTTTCAAAGAAGAGCAATTGCTAGCCACTGTTGGATCGGTACGTGAGCAGAGTACGCCGGCCTATCGTAGAGAGGGCGCACCGCTGTTATTGGTGTCCACTTTAAGAGGGTGATGGTGTCGTGGTCAAACCGAAGTTTGGGATGTTGGCAGCTATTTCTGGTGCGTATGCGTAGTTAGTGTGGCTTTTCAGAACAGTGATCCTGCTATTGAAGTATTCCAAGAGCTGCTGTCCAAAAACACGGAGTTCTTTCACGAGGCACGCACTCCAAAAAGTTTGATGCTCCATTGGCAGATGCTCCGACAGTACAGATTGTTGTCGGACCAAAAGCCGCCACCAGTGGCCACTCCTGGAGATCCGCACGATATGTCATTTTCTGGTGCGTTCATTCTGTTAGATTGACAGGTCAGCTGACGATTTTGGTGGCCATTTCAAGTTGTGTTCCTCATCATTTTCTTCTACTTTGTGATTTTTGCTGTCTAGCATTCGGCTGGTTAATATTTTTATTGATGGTTGGCTAGTTTTGAGAACCTTAAGGTGAGTCGAAAAATGTCGCCGAGCCAACATGTTAAGTATGAACGCGCCAACATGCCGCAGCGACATCTTCGCTGCCGACAAAACCATACATGGGCCGGCGGTAAGGGGGTTTTCTTCAATAAATTTAACAACTTTTTATCGGCGGGCTTCTTCTTTATTGAATATTTAGTGGTAGGAATGTCTAATGATATTGTTTTAGTGTAAAATAACTAGAGATGAAACAATACATAGGGTTTATTGGGATATTTCCGGTATTGGGTTTTTCAGTCAGGGAAATATCGACATCATGTTATCGGTAATCATATAAGGTAGCGATGCCATATGGTACCGGTTCAACCTGAAATTGTACCATACATGGTATCACTTCGATCGGGGTTAATGTTATACAATATATCGTCCATATATGCAGGCATAGGCAAAGGGGATGAGGGGGTTGACCCACCGGCGTGACCCGAGTTCCGACTTTTCCACTTCCGATTTCCCCAGTTCCGATTTGCCCCATTTATGATGTCCCCTGTGCCGATTTTCCCCATTTCCGATAAGCTTTTTCATCATATTAGAGGTAATTTTAGTTTGTTAGTCTGAATAACCTTACAGCAATTCATAATTGGTTCATAGCTTACACGTTTTTCCAATTTTGCTAGTTTTGGAAACGTTCGTGGTGGTGCCATTCCATAGCGGCAGGTGGTTCGGTGAGGAACAGCACCCCTAGCGGGCCAACACGCGCCAAACACAAATTTTAGCCAACTCCGAACCTGGTCAGAGCGGTATCTTTATAAGCGTCAGAAATAGAATTAGCGAGATTATTGAATTGAATTGAACACCCATCGATTACCGACAATTGAAAGTGCCCCCGACAGGTGTTTATTCAGTGCAATTGCCCATCACAGCTGCAACCACCTATGCAAATCTGGAGGATGGCTGAGGTGGTGGTGATGGTGTCGGGGTACCGAAAACCGCTGTACAGTGCTAAAAAAGCGCAAAATTTGTAGGCTAGGGGTATCGACGACCGAGGGTGTGACATTGGCCAGTGAGATTGGGTCTAGATTTGGGCTTCACAAGGTCTTATTGACAATGAAATCGATTAGAAGGATTTTATGGGATTCAAAACTAGCACTTCCACAAATTCCAAATTTTTTGGACTCATTCTGAAAAGTATTGGGTATTGGGTTTTCCGATATTGTTTCATCTCAAAAATCACTAGAGTATTGCAGGATAGTTTATGCCGTTCTTTCCGTCGCCGACATTTTTCGGCATGTGCTCTGCTGTTCCCAAAAGCGATTTGTTTGCCGACCAACGATCATTTTTAGAAATAGAAGAGAACTTGGAGACTGACAGCGACGTTCGCGACGAGGCCGGAGCGTCTGGAGAGACGGAGTTGGCTCTTGGCGAGCGAAGACTGCACAGACAGATTCGATTAATCGAGAATGAGCTGCCGCGACTGCAAGTATTGGTGGAGAGCGTGACCGGCATAAACCCTCCCGACTTCGACGCTCAGACCATGGCCGTTCTCCGCGGACGCTTGGTCCGCTATTTGATGCGTTCTCGGGAGGTGAGTCTCGGGCGCAGCACCAAACACCTCAGCGTCGACATTGACCTGGCACTGGAAGGTAGATTCTTAATCACTCCCGCCCTTCTACATGCTCTGTGTGTTTAGGGCCGGCCTTCAAGATTTCGCGTAAACAAGCAACGATAAAGCTGCGCACTTCCGGCGAGTTCTTCATCACCAACGAAGGCAAACGGCCGCTGTACGTGGACGGCAAACCGGTGATCGGAGGCTCTAAAACCAAACTCAACAACAACTCGGTTATTGAGGTGCGCTTTAGATTGTCGTCCGCCAAACGCACTCTGTGGTACCATTTATGGCACCACTAAACTCCAAGTACCGGTACCAAATACATAGGGCCTGACTCAGACATGAGCTAGCATTTCGGCGGAGGGGGCGCAGAATTTTTAATTCCTGACGGGGTATGAGCGCCTGAGGGGTGGTAAGCCAAAAAGTCCGATCAAGGTTTTTGGCTTATTTTTCATTAAAATAAGCTATTCTAAGCTCTTTTACGCCGAATCCAGGCAACCTTTTATCATAATTTTCTATACAAATTTCTTCCAAAAATTCCTGAGGGGGTAGGTCAGAGTCTGAGGGGGCCAACCCTCCTCAGCCCCTCCTTTGCCCATATCTGGCCTGACTGAAATACTGCTTTTAGGTGGCTAACGTTCGGCTGGTGTTTCTGCAGAATACAGAGCTAATCAGCGCCTTTGCTGCCGAAGCTACAAAAATGATGGCTACGTGACCAAAAATGGTGTAACTTTACTTTGCGCAAATAAGATTCATTCGAATAGAAATGTAATGTACAATGCAATGAACTACAAGCTTGCCGGTGCACGGGGCTTCTTCTGCAATACGTAGATATCTGTCTCACAACTCATCATGCTATAGACACTGCCGCGTCCGGGGTGTCACCGCGACTGAAAAGTGGTTATTTATTTGGTGCCTAGTACAGTTTATGGCACCGACAATGAATGGCCTTAAGTGCCTGACTAGTAGATGTTGATTTGTTCGTCCTACCTGACAGCTTTGTTTTTAGCAGTTCCGATTTGTTCCGTACTGACTTGTTTGGTGAGATTTGTGCCGGAGCTGTCGTCACGCGTCAGTTTGGACTTGGGCGCCGCCCCTCCGGCCTTCTTGCCAACGAACGGCAGCTTTCTGCAACAAACAAACAAACACTCGTTCTCACTGTTTCCACCGCTTCTTTACTTTCTCCTGCCCTGTTGTTGCGCTGCGCTCAGCACGCTCTTGTAGATCTCTGACGCCACGAACCGAGGATAAGAATCGCGACTCATTAAGGTAAAAATGTGTTCTTCTGCCTGAAAACTAGGGCACACTTGCCATTGCCTGTGAATACAGGCTCATTCACACATCCCGCCGGGTTTCGCAAGCGCAGAACTTTCTTTTTTGTGGACCAAATTTTTGGATTTGATACATAGACATATTTCGCATTTCGTTTGCGTGCAACCTACAGCAATTTGTTTAAAACCATAAACCGATGTTCTTTTAGCTACACTAACAGTGTCTTGCCGAATTTAAGCGCCAGAAAACGTTTGCCACTATCATTGTTTGTCCCGGACCAGTGCTCTAAACATAATTGCAGTCATTAGGACGCTGTCCCGAACACTAAAACCTTTTCGACGGACACCGCACGAACACCTCAGTGACACCAGTGTGCCGGAAATAGGGTGGGTGCCAGATTTTCAGTTCGGGTGGCGGTATTCCATCAACATTTGGAGGTTTGAGCCCAGTTGGGTGTTAAAACTAAAAATGACTCGAAACGCTTTCTTAAGCCCGGTTCATACTGGCGCGCCAAAGCGGATAGCGGATGAGCGACTTATCCGTTATCGCGAATCGGTTCACACAACCGAGACAGCGGATCCTGCGATAACGGATAAGAAATAATGAATATTGTTCAACTTTTCGTTCACGCAATAGGGGTTTCTTTCTAGGTCTCACATGTCTTTGATGGCTGTTATCAGATGCACAGACAAGGTCGGCAGCTAATAGGGAACCTGAAGGCTTTATTGGCGGCAAAAAAGCAACATTCTTGACCAGTAACCCTAATTTCTAACGTTAAATAAATTTATTTTAATTATAATATATTTTAATTGTTATTAATTGCACTTTTCATTGAAATTTTCACAAACATTGCAAATTTTAAGGCTACCGTTTCATGAAATTTTACTGTTTGTGCAGCTCACTCCTGGATACTAAAAATTTCGCTTTTTCGAAAGGCAAAATAGGTAAATAAATAACCAGACAATTCAGCAATGACCCAAAAGCCAAGTGCGAGGTAACCATTTGGGCTGAGACCGGCTCGAACCCCTGTGTGTAGGCTTGCACTTCACTCTACTGGCTGGCAGCTTCTTTTAACGTGCGACAGGTTTTTATTTTCTTTCTGCACTCTTCCGTGCCCTATCAACCCAATAGTTCTGCTTTATTCCTTATCGCGCAGTGTGAACGCACCTGCGATAAGCCTGTATCCACTAACCCTTATCGCGCGCCAGTGAGAACCGGGCTTAACGTTCGCACGTTGTTTGGATAACCGATTTCAGGAAGGCCAACAGTAACTCAGTGTTAGCTCGTCCTTATGGACTAAGGTAATTTGGAAAGGGTTACAATTTCATCGTTTGAAGTGAAAGCAGCGTTTTTGGGACAGCTCTTAGAGCAGTGGCGCTAAGCTCTAACGGTTTGTATTGGTTTCCGGACAAGTAGTCAGTGCCGTACCGATTGCAGGTATAAAAGTACCTGAGAAAAGCAGTATCGTTGAGGTATGCTCTGGTCATGCATTGCTTTGGTAGCGCTCTCCAACGTACGAGAGTCGACGTTGACTTGGCAAGGCGCACCGGGAGACAAAAACTCGCTGGAAAAAGTTCAAAAGCGTAATGGAATTCGTCGGGCTCTCCTTAACTATGAGAGCTTGGTTGGCCTGCTTTGCGTACTTGTATAGGTACTGGACTTTCTCGGCCACCTGCGAGCCGGGACTGACTTTCAGTTCCTGAATGGCCATCCAGAAACGGATGTTCTCGCTGGAAAACTCTGATTCGAGAAAGGTCTCGAGCACCTGGCGACCTATCGGGTCTCTGACCAACTCCTTTTCGCTGAAGCCCCATCTCCGCACTCTCCGTTCGGTCGGCACTTCGACGCTGCAAAACGGTCATCTGACTGCATAGCATAGCAGAAGAGAAGCGTACAAATCGGCATTGAGAACCCAATGAGTATTGTCATCGGAGATCCATGGATTACCAGGCTGACAACCGGCCAGGAATGGGTCGTAGTCACCGAACTGTTGGCACCATTTGACCATGCTGTATAGGCAGCCGGTTACGCACTTATTTAACTGCTCTCAACTCACTCGTCGGTAGCTCTCTGAGATTTTAGCCACGGCTGCGTTCTCAGCGAAAACTTCAGTCTGTCTATCTGTAACCGGTCTGGCATTTAACTGCCATGTAAATCGGCCGTTCCGTCTACCTCTCGTTCGTACATTTTCGCTGTCTTTTTGCGCAGCTTCTTTTCCTTCTTTCCATAGCGCTCATCCAGAGGATGGATGGAATGGGTCTAACAAGTAGGTAGAGAGAGATTCAGAAATAGTGAGGCGAGTTGCAGCACTCACAGGCGGCGGGCGCAGCACTCGCCAGAATGCCCTTTCCTGACTGTCCAGAACTGCCTTGTCGCTCTTCTTCTTCTCTTTGTGCATTTTGAGCTGCATTTCTGCTTGAATGGTTACAAAATCCCAGACGTGACAGTGCAGTTCCATCAGCCTGTTGTAACTTTCCTGAAGTCTCTGCTAAGAGCCGAGTGGAAAGCAGAGAACGCACTTACTGCCTCGTAGTCTTCCAGACCGTGTTTATCTTCATTGCGCATCAGTCGTTTGTTGAGATAGACCGCTGCAGAGCACACGTTTACATGACATGCTGCAAACTTTAACTACTCTACCGTATTCGACATCGTTATTTTCTAGGTTGACGTTGTGTGAAAGCCAGAAGTAAGGTATCTGGAAGCAACTGTCCAACGTACAACCGACCGAGTGGCGTGGTTTACCTGGAATCTGTACAGGGTGTTGTCGTCTTTCACTGAGTTAATCCTTTCGATCACAGAAAATATGTAACCATAGTGGCACAAAATGGTGGCCAAATGATGGGCTTCGGCTGAAAAGACAGGTCGGTAGGCCTGCGGTAGGCAGTAAGTGTTGTTTGAGTACCGTTGTCCTCCAAAGGCGTGTTGGCTGAAAGCCACTGAACCAGTTCGTAGCCTGTGAAAGCTTGAGGGACCGAAATGCGAAAATATTTTTGTTGTTTCACTGCCAGACCGTGCTCGGGATGTTGCATTCGACTACAGAGCTGGTCCAGCTAAACAACCAACGCACTACCTGGGCCGGCACAAAGTCGGTCACCTTAACGAACGGCGCCCCCACCGGTAAGTTGTCCTTGGGCGCGGGGGCGGCCGTGGTTGTGGTCATTGGAACCAACAGATGCCACACACGCGCACTCTAACGGTGCTGTGGCACGGCGCTAGCACACAATGATTTCCAATAATTTTCAGCGCAAATTACAGCGTTCTACGGCGGGCAGAGCGCGGCTGACTGGTTGGCGGCTGTTGCTGCTGCGCCACCACCTCACTCCATCAATACCTACACAAATTGCCGGCCGACACTGTGCTTTATCGCACATGCACTACTCCCACTAAACACACAGCAAACGATCACTCTTCTGGCCACGACCGGACAGTCGGCTGCTCGCGCAACGTCCTGAAAAAGAGCCTTTGCCAAAGCTGCGCCGATTTTGATGGCCGCCGTAAAAGCAGCAGATCGATAGCACCGGCCGCCGTTACGGCGCTGCTCAACTGACTTGAGCTGACGGCTCAACAGGGCGTTCTGCTTCTGCAACTGCTCGATGCGCTCGCTGAGACGCCACCCGAACTGAGTGCTCAGCTCACTCTGCTCCGCCGCCACTTGCTCCAATTGCTCAAAACACACTGTCACCCCACCTCCAACGACACAGACACACACACACACACTTCTTTCAGCAGCTCTATCTCCTTCTGCTTCTTCTCCAGCAACTGGTCGCTCTGAGCTCTCTCGTGCGCCAAATTCACCATGCGGCTCTAAACACGCTTTCCCTGCTGCGGCACAGCCGTAGAACCTTTTACCTTCAGCTCTTGGTGGTCGGACAATAAAGCACGCGCCTCTTCCACGATTAGTTCATACTGCTCGACTGACTTCTCGGTCACCTCGTCCGTTTGTGTGCCGGTTTCTGCTCTACAATCGTTAGGAGATACAGTATTCACATCTGGCCATACTGAAGCTTTCAAGGCGGTGCGCGAATAGCTTTGGGCGACACAGCGCAGGCTGACTAAACTTCAAGTGCGGTGTGTCCCTAAGGCGTCTAAACAATTTGCACGCCGGCTTGCGGAAACAGTCTACGCATTTTCATGTACAATTATTACGTACCTGTCGACAGAAACGCCTGCAGGCCGTTCAGACTCTGCTTGCTGCAGTGCCAGCAATTCTTGCTAAAGGATAAGTAATTTTCTTCCGTCACCAGTCTGTTTGTAAAGAAGTGCACACCTGAATCTGTTCTAGTTCTTTTGTTAGCTCTACAATGCTTCTTTCATAAGCGAGCCGTTGGTTTCTCAGTTTAGTCTAAAATAATAGCAGACCAGACTACCATAGAACCTACGATGCAGTTTATACATTAGATTATGCACTTACCTCGTAGTCATTTTTCAGTTGTGTCGTTTTTTCACAACCCTGAAATTGCTACGGAAAAGATCAGCAATTCTGTTAGAAAAACAAGCTTGCCTCGCGTTCTGTGCCACTCTCGGATGCCGGCAAAATGCTTCGCAGTTTAGAGTCTTGCCTAAACTTGCCAACTCTTAGTCAGCTGTTTTGTTTTGTCAGAAGATTTTGGAAAAGAAACCAACATCTACTGTTACCGAGACTCATATTCCAGAATTTTTGCGCTTGCTTTTCCGACCATTTCTAGCAGCTGATTGCACAACTCCACCAGAATGCGTTTTTCTCCAAGTATCTGACGTAGAAAGGAGTTAGTAATAATGCCACAGTAAGCGCATACCGAAATCTGTGTGTTGTTTGTTTTGCTAGTGTGTGTTTGTTCTGATAGCGATGCCAACGTTTTTGGTCGGCAAAATTCGCAATCTGCTGGTGGGCAGAAACCCCAGGGAAGAGACGGACCCTAGCCACAACTCGTTTCTGTTCCGTCGAGTGCGTCTTTGGCCATTGCACAGAGCTGAGCGCGTCTATCACTGGCACATCTGCACGGTGTGTTTGGTGTGGTTGTGCTACGACTTCACAACCAAACTCTGCTTTGCTTCCTGGTTCCTGCCTGTCTGGAACACACCGGACCGAATGCGCTACTTGAATATCACTTGCGGCTTGGAACTGCCTGACGCCGTCAAACTGACCACCATGCTGGGACAACTGGTCCTCTTCTGTCGCCCCTCCACTGTTTCATTAAGCATTTTCGCTTCTAGATCAAGGCTCACGGTGCGCTGCACGGCTTGGAGCTGTGCGTGGGTGTGTGGACGACGGTGGTCTATTTCTTTCTCTTTTCCAGCTGGAATTTTGGATTTCTGCGCTTGCTGCTGGTCCGACCGGCGGTGCGCACCGTCTACTCCAGCTGGTTCTTCCGCAATCCCTTCGAGACCGCCATCTACCCGTTTTTCGTTTGCGGCTTCTTTCCAGTCATCACCGTCTTTGTATGGACCATGTTCTACCACTATGCACTTATGGCACAAGAATTGTCTCACCACCAATATTTTGCACTCAAACACGAGGTAAGGAACGTTAACCAAACTTAACCAGTCTTTTTACGCACATGCCAGCTTGGCTGCAGTAAGTATTACTGTATTCTTGGTCATACGTATGTAGGTTTCGGACCAGTCGTCATTTGAATTTACACCTACAGTGCGAACTGTACCTACACGCATGCATAGTGCGTTACCGCGATCGAGGAAAAGAGAATGAATGATTTACGCATTTGGTTTCAGCTTAGACAGTTTTTGCATAAATGGAGAGTAGAAGTGGTGCTGTGGCATTCGTTTCCCCTGGTAATCTGGTCGTTCACTTATTGGTTTCCGGGGTTGTGGATTGCTCTGAAAACTCGCCGCTACATTCTGGACAGAGACGAGCGGCAGATGCAGAGACTGTGCAGTTCCGACACACTCATTGATGCCTTCACTACTTACTGATCTCTGTTTTCACCTCTACTCTTGTTACAAACCAGCCCAAGTTATATTATAAAAATGGCGAAACCGATCTCTTTGTAGACTATCGCACGCTCTGCATTCGGAGTGCTAAGACCAAAGCCTCCATTTGTTAATGTTTTTGTTCTTTGTTAACCTTGATTCAGTTTAGTTAGCACAGCGTATAGTCTAGATAAGTAGAGTAGATATAAGTGAAGTGTGTTTTAGGGCCCCATATTATGTCAATCTCTGGCGATTTGTGGGCCCGTTGCCCAAGTGGTAACAAAAGAGTAAATCTAATCTAATCTTTATACGCATGTACCTGTTGCATTACTGTAGCTGCATCTTCTTCCTTCAATGTTGAGCTGGTGCGATTCGTGCGAGCTGTTGATAGCTGTAAAAACAACTAATTCTCACTCTCTCTCGTTGGTCGCAGTCAGCAATACCTGTGACATGCGGTCGTCATCGTATTGTGATATTTTGTCCAAAAATTCCGCGACATTTGAGCAAGAAAACGACTTCTCTTTTACGTCATTGACCGCGTCTTCAACCGAATGCGTTCCACTGCTCTCTGATACATTGGATTTTTGACTGCTATTTTCTGGAAGGGCTAAGTGCAGCTTCTCAAATAAAAGCAAATCATGGCGGTTTACCGACAGAAACCAGACTGGATGCTTCCTCGACCGGTCTGGCAGTGCTGCCCGTCCGAGCGGTTGGCTGGTCGATCGAATAGCTTCTGTCTGTGATCGATCTGTAGATGTGATCAATGACACGGCCGTGTGTCGCTTTGTCTGAGCCGTAACTGACCACGTCTTCCTGGAGTGTACGTTGGTCGTCTGCAGCGGAACTAAGCTTTCGTTTAGTGGACGCTTCGTCCTCGATTAGCGTGAAATGACTAAATGAGCTGCCGACCCACTGACCGTTTTCTTCAACCGACTTTCGGCTTCTTCCTGAGGACACATTTAAAGCAGTGGTTACTTTGAAGGACGCATCTGATCGTTGACTCTCCACTAACTTGAGGTTCTGCAATATTCTATTGTTTACACTGCTGCAAAGCACAAAGCAGAGGCACCTTTGAGCTTCGTTGCAACCTCTCCTGAGTGAAGAATTGGTCTATTACAGAATCGTTAAAGGCTTCGTCGGCTGTTACGCTGTCATTGTCTGTTTTGTTCGATTGGCTGCTTTCTTTTGATGAACGACTGCTCCCAGAGTTTGGCGCTTTCGGCAAGATAGTATTGGCACATGGAACGGGGTCTATTATGACCCTGTGTTTACTGCGGTAAAACCTCTGAATCGTTGTTGCCGCCTTTTGGCGGTTTTCGTGCTCTCGCATATTTTTTTGACTTTTTAGGCGATGACGAAAGTAACGCTGAATTTTGGTTGCCGCCTGGTCGCGTTCTTCTGACCGATTATCATGCACTTCAGACAATGCAGAAGTAGTGAAAATCTTTTCGAGCTCCACTCCAGACGTTTCATCAGCGGCACCTCTTTCTACTTCAGGCACGGCTTCCGGAAAGGCACGTTTTCCTTGATCTTTGACTTGAGCAGATGACAAACTGAGTGGGTGTTCAGCGGTTGCAAGCAAGTCAGCCTGGTATCGCGGAGAAAACGAGTCCAAACGTTCGACCGAGAGCTTCAGCTGGTAGTCGCTGATTGCCGGCTTCGTATCCGTCGGTTCGGGCGGCCGAGTCTCATCAGCTGTGCTCAAGAAATCGTACACACTCGACTGAGCTTTTGGAGAATTGTGACTGTGACGTCGTCGGAAAGCGTCTAACGGTCGAAAACTGTGTTCTGGGCAATACCAGTCCTCAAGAACTGAGTGGGGTTGGTTAGGCTGTCCTCCGTCATTCTGAACTGTGCCTCTCAGCTGAAATTGTTTCGGTGTTTTCCGCACCTAAACAGAATATTGTAAAGTAACCTTTGGCTCGACACGTAGTACAACATTTACTTTTCGCTTAAGTTGCAGCATAAAACTCTGGTTAGCACCGTTTTGATCGCGTGCTGCGTTTTTCTGTTGACGCAGAAGAGAAGTACGATTTTGACGAGGTTCGGGGTCACTTTTGGTTGAAAATGAACTCGAAGGTCCTGAAGATTCGAATAGGCTGATTAGATTATACTCGGTTTTTTTGGGTATTAAAGAAGTAACGGTACTATTAGTATTTGTGTACTAAGAACACGTACGAGCTTTGGGTGGCGTTGACCACGAACTGCTGCTGATAGGCGGAAGAGTGGAACCGTTTTGTAAATCGGTTTTGTTCTGAAACAGGATCTTCACCAGTTGTTTGAAGCGAACTGGTGATAGTGCTTACGTGGCTATAATTGTGGGAGATTATAAGGCGATGCTGACTGGTTGAGCTTTGCGGTCGAGACCTTAAACATACATAGCATTCGTAACGCAAACTAAAGTTCGATCGATCCATAAAATTTGCGGCGTTGTTCATCGGGCGATGACTAAAGTAATGTTCTTCGTACGTATTTACCGTACGCTTACACATATCCGTTATTAGCCATAATTCCACAAGAAATAATAATGTCAATAAAAATCGATCGATAAAACAAACCGCTTTCCAGATCTCGAATACACAGCTGCGTGGCTTCCGAAAATTCGCAGATCAGGCACAGAGACAGAGGGCGATTGGAAAATCATTGCTTTAGCTTTCTCTGCTTTACAGCAGCACAGCGATAATTAAACACAATGTCATCGTACTGTTGTGGTTGTCAAGGCAACTAAAAATGCACTACAAACTTCCCACTCATGATTCGATTCACTGCAAATTCAATAATTTTGGTGGTGAACAGGTGAGAATTAGAATTGTGCCCCATTAATGCCTGTCAAGGCAGGAAAGCTTTGTCTGTACGTACAGTACGTACTAGTGGTACTATGTACTGATTACTGAACACAACACTTGTTCATCCTTCTTTCTCAGGAAACCTATCCGAGGATCTTCCAGAGCAGTCCCTATCATGACAACTACAAATACGTAAACAAAGAGCGGTTGTTGTCCTCAATTTCACACGTTCGTAGTAAACACTGAGAGTGCATAAGTAAGATACAGTTTGTGTTTGTGTTATTGTTATTTTCATTGATTAGTCGGCGTGTTGTTGTGTCGTTTTACCAGCCAGTCCCTAGGCATGTTTCGAACTTTTATCTGTTTGGTTTTTGTTAGTGAAGCGATGGCACTTCGTTGTGTTCAAAATGTAGAGGTTAGGCTTTTGAGGTTTCACGTTTTCGAAACGACAACTTCTTCCAAAACTTATAGATCGTAGAATGCAGTGAGGGTACCCAGTTCTGTTTCCGGAGCTATGAAAATATCGTCTTCAACGCGTCAGGCTGTCTGCCGCCCAGGAATGACCAAAACACCACCTTGTATCCAGAGATTTGCAACGCTAATTTCCAGGTGAGGCAAGAACGCCGATGAATTAAAGAGTTAAAAGACTTTTCAGAGAAGATGTTTGTTGGAGTTGTCTGATTGTGTGTGTCTATGCAATACCGACCTGTGCAATCTGCGTCACCAACACATGACTGTCAAACAGGCCCAGACTGATGGACGTCGAGAAAGCGACATTGTGCAGGTACGTACAACGGTCACCCAAAGAAAGCACCAGAACATCTTACTATGACAGACAGAAACATTGGCGGAGGCTGAATCTCGCGAAAACTGGAATCTGTTGAAGGAGGGCGTAGTGGTGTCGGTGTTGGTGGTGTTGTTTTTCGGCATTGTATTCGCTAGTAGCGTGGTATCGTTCGTGCGACATGACGACAAATACAGTAAACAGCTGAGACACACGCAACAAACCGTGAAGAGCCGTTTCAGCAAACTGAGCGCTCCTACGGCAGGTTCGGTTCAGGTGAGTAATACACATGACATGGAACGAATTTTCGGACTTTGCACTTTACAGTCGAACTTTCATAGTGAACTTCAACCTCTGTTAGAGAGTGCACCGCTTCGGTGTTGCAGATATGGGCTTTGACTGTGTTTTTGTACAAAAAATAACACATTTTATCAATTGACTTTTCTTGCAATAGCAAAGCAAGCTTCTTCCGTCCCTAAATAGCGCTGTTTTTAGAGTCTTCATCAGGAATCGCGCAGAAACAGCACACAGGAATTGGAAGAAGACGTGACTCAGAAGGAGGACACAAGCGAAAAACTCAGCTCCAATTGATAATTGATTTGTTGTTCTGCTCTGGTTAAGCGTAGTCTCTTGGTACTCTTACTAACTTTACGATAAAGCAGAAATTGTCGATACGAATTACACACAACCCGAAAATCGAATCATTGTTGCCTATGCAGTCTAGGAATACTGCACGTGGGTATTTCAACTCAAGCCGCATTTTATTGTGTATGCATTAGATGTATTAATTTTGTGTGCAAATTTGTGTAGTAATGATGCGTCAGTTTTTCTGCACGGTTATGATTGTTATTGTGCAGTCAGTAGTGGTCTGTTCCAAAGGTGGAGCTGGACGAGGTATGATCTGCTGTAATCAACAGGACACTAGTGCATTTGTGTTTAGAGTGCGCAATCGGAGCGGGCGAATTCAAATGCAAGAAGTGGCACGTGTTGGAAGCGAATCAATGGCTGTGTCGATGTCCAGATGGCTTCGAGTGTGTCTGGGACGACCACGAGTCCGGCTTCTTCTGCAAAGGCCAATCTGACGTAAACTTTGGGCAGCTGTCTGACCACTCCGCAATGAAAAAGAGACATGTAGATGACAATGCTGACCAGTAATCCGTTAATGCAACTCCTTACGCTCTGCTTGTACGTATGTAGGTGGTCTTCTTTTATCTGATTGGTACGTGATGAGCACAATAAAATCCCAGTTTGCACTGGGCGTTGGCAATGCGTACAGTAGGAAGCAAGCGCAACGAAAGCGTGCGTCTTTCTGCAATTACTCTAAAATTGCTGCTGAACTATGGTTCTTTTCTTTATACTCACTGTTCTGTATTTTCTTTCTTTGATTTAGCTGAACTGAATAAACTTGGAATTTTACCTCAAAAGTACTGTTATTTAAATATATTAATATTAAAATAAAACTATTATTAATAGTGCCATTTTAATAGTATTAAATCTATATTAATATTAAAATAGAGGGCCAACTATTATATTAAATTAAATTAAAAATACAGAAAGGGGCTGAATATTAAAATTTATTTTTAATAGTATTTTAATAGCATTTTAATAGTTAAACCTTGTTTAACAATCAATGAGTTACCTACAATACTATTTAAATCATAATTTTACCTCAGAAAAAGATGAAAATTGAAGGTTTCTAACTGCCCTATGAATCTCAAATGCGTTTTCACTTAGAAATAGTGGAGCTTTTCTTACTAATAGGCATGAATGACGAAAGGACCTGAATCTATATAGTCAATAACCTATGTAACAGTCTTTCCTTTGAAAATTTTTTCTTTAATTATGCATCAATAGTTTTTTCTATGGCTAGCTTGTCTTCAAATGCAATTTAAAACCAGGTTCAGACAGAGTCATTTTAAAAAGAATCGTTACAGATTTCCACAGAAAAAAATGGTTCTAAGTTGCATCTCTGTTTAAATTTTTACCTAACACTAGCAAATTCAAGCAAAAGATGTTGTTTTACCAATTCGCTGAAGTGTCTCCAAAACTTTTGGACTGCATTTTAGCATATACTATTAAAATGCTATTAAAATACTATTAAAATTGTTATTTAATAGTATTAATATTAAATCTAAATTAAAATTAACAGGGGACTATTATATTAATATTAAATTAAAATTAAAATCGGCTAGTTCTATTATATTAATATTAAATTAAAATAAAATTTCACTATTAAAATTACAGTACTCAAAAGTTTTCTGTGTCATTGCCAATTCACGTAGACCACAGACAGACGATGACAAACTGAGTGCCAAACAATGATAGCCCTGCCCTGAGTAAACTAAGCATGATAGGAAAAATAAAATACCCATAAGTAGGGCATTTTATTGTGGTGTTTGTAAAGTGACAAGCTCAGTATTTGTGTTCACTCCACTGG
Organism: Sabatieria punctata; assembly: GCA_030248155.1. NCBI lineage: Eukaryota > Metazoa > Nematoda > Chromadorea > Araeolaimida > Comesomatidae > Sabatieria > Sabatieria punctata. The sequence goes on from JASANB010006694.1 coordinate 28,937, forward strand.
CATCACGAACAGCTTTAAGATGACCAGGTTAGTAAGTACCGTATAGTGCTGTTTATACTACCCCCTATTTATAGTACCCGGGGTACTATAAACGGCACTTACTGCCGAGTCAGATTTTTATTCTGAAATGAGCTGCTATAAATACAAAACGTGCGAAAAATACAGTATTTTTGGTGGTAAACCTTGTTTGTATGAAGAAAAACAGTAAATAATGCAATCATAGAGGTTCTGATGTATGTACATAACCTATTTTTTACATCAAATCTGTAATTTGAGCAAAGAACTTCACATACTATTGTTAGTTTCTTATAGAGCAGATTTCGTAGGTGACATATATGTAAGTACCCGGGTACTATAAAAATGGATTCATTTTATTTTCGCAAAACCCTAAGTGCCATATATAGTACTCGGGTACTACAATGTACAAGCAGCACTATACGGTAAGGCAAAAGTAACTAAGAAGCTCAATGTTGCAATGTTGAAATCCATTTCTTGAAACACGGGATCGATGTCCCGGGTTATTCCGAATTATGCCCCTAAAAATATATCCACCTGGGTTTAAGTTATGTTTACCTTTCCAGAAATAAATCAATGAGCTTATTTTTGGTTTCAACATTTTGTGTGTCTGGGAGGGCGTAAATGGCAGTTTCGGCATGTAAAAAAGCGTGAAAACAAGCAAAAACATTATGATAAACAAGGTAAAAAATTGAGGGGAAAACTGCATTTGAATTGAGCGCCTCAAGTGGACGCCAGGTTTAGCCAATCAACGCTTAGGAAGTTGAGACTCCTGAGACGGTGTCTAAACATCTGTTTCGGCTGGTAGGTAGGTCTTGTGCGCGCCAAGCGATCGGCCGTTGTTTGTTGAGCTTGTGATTGATGGAGGAAGGTGCTGAGTGTCGCAGTTTCAACGTGCTCTTCCTAGGCAATGCAGGTGTGGGCAAAACCGCTCTGATCCGAAGATTTGTCGGCGCCAACGCCGTAGCCCCAGGTGCTACATGCGGTACGGTATAATTTCGACATCCTCCGAAAATTTTTAATCCTTTTTGCTCTTCTGTGTTTGTGTAGGTGTAGACGTGTTCACTAGAGAAATTAGTGTACTCGACAGACGGATTGCTTTAGTGCTGTGGTGAGTTGTTGTCATTTAGTTCTAACAAACGTAATTAACGTGATTAACTAATGTTAGCAAGAATGCATAAAAGAGTAGCAAGAATGTGCCACTCAGCGGCCGGCCGAGTGTCGATGCGCTGCAACCATAATTACCGGAGGGGTCGGAATTGCGCATGCGCTTTAATGCTTTGTATGTGCTTTAGAGCAAGCATGACGTCAACAAAATTTTTACTGATTTTCTGCAACGGCAATTCATTCCATATTTCGTCTAAGATCTTCATTCATCTTAGTAACCAAAAGGAGTGTCCAATTGCAAGGCGAGATTGCAAGATATCTGTGAAATGCATCAGGCTTTTTGCATTTGTGAAACTTTCCATTTTGAACGCAGCACACGAGCTTGGCCATGTACTGTACACATGCCACATGCTTGCATATTCCAGCTTTTTCCCTTTATTTTCCTTTATCATGTTTCCGTAGACTTAAGCAATCAACGGGGGCAGCTATATTCCCAAAGACATTGAATCCCGCTAAAAAATCAGGTTGCGATGCAATAAAGCACATGCGCAATTACCGGAGGGGTCGGGAAATTATGGTGCAGTGCACGGACACTCGCCCGGCCGCTGAGTGGCACATTTTTGCTACTCTTTTATGCATTGTTGATGTAAATTATTTTACAGGGACACCGCAGGTCAGCACCGCTGCAGAACATTGACACCGAGGCACTATGAGAAAGCAGACGCCGTGGTATTTGTGTACAGCTTGCTCGATCGTCCAAGTTTCCAGGACCTAAAGAGCGAGTGGTATCCTGAAGTACATGAGGTACCATTGCTTCATAGACGTACAGTGTACGTACATATACAGAACAGAATTTATAAACATTTATACATACGTAAGGTCAACAATAACAACTAGATATCTCAACCAACTAGATATCTCAAACTGTTAGTGCTCCGATTTTGTAAAATTGTATGCTTTTGGTTGAATTTGTTTCAGCTTTCAGAGGTTTATAAAAGTCAGCTGCGTTTTCTGTTTTTTACCGGTTGTGTCTGCGCTTAAACGATGATGATTTTTGTTTCGATTTCTCGACGCGATGATTTTTGTCCCGAACCAGTTATGAGTTACAGATTTAGATTAAAAAGACACATCATGTTCCATGCATTTTCAAATTGGTCTATTAGAATTACGCTAAGGCTAAAAATTGCAAATTTAAGCAGCCAACTTGCTTTGAAGAGCTAGAAGAAATAAAAAATTAAACTCCGAAAGGCTTTTAAACTAAGGATTTCTATGCTTGTTCGAATCACTGGCGCTGCCACAGACGTTTTTCTGGCCATGAACTGTGTTGTGGGTGAAGAGTAGTTTGGCGTTGGTTAATCCCTAGTACATGTAGTCCAACCGTTGTACTGACTGTCATTACAATGTAGATGGCATGGAGACATTGCTGTATTGTCTAAGGTGTATTCATACGTACTTGTGTAGAAAAAGATCGCCTGGCGACTTTTGTAGTACCAAGTAGTACCAGTAGGTCCTGGTGACGAACACATACAATGTATGTAGCATCCGCACCAACACGACACGCCGCACCTCATCTTCCAGGCGTTGTTACAGTTGATGCGTACCTACGTACATAGAATATATTACAAACGTGTCCTATGGCCTACAGAAAAGTCGCCGTGCGATTTTATTCTACACGAGTATGAATTTATTACATTGTATTTGAGCATGCCATTGAGAAAGGCTCCGACCCGGTATTGGTTCTACTGGGAAACAAGTGCGATTTGGTCAAATCGGGCGCGGAAAGAAGGATGGTCAGCTACAAAAACGGTCAGCAACTCGCCGAAGGATGCAAATTTATATTTCGTGAAACAAGTGCATTCAGCGACGACAGCACAGACGCCCTGTTCAGCGATATCGCAACGGCTCTCCTCAAACGGGAAGACAAGAGAGTACGTAAGATTTTAGAGGACGTCACGGGGCTTCATGTACTGTAGGTTGTGCAGTGTGACTGGTTTTCAGGACGTACCACAGTCTTCTGCGCAATCTGTCTCTTTGCTGGATGTCAGAGGATTACAGCAGAATCGAAAGAAAAGAAAAGGCGGCGGTTGTGGTAGCTGGTTGTGGTGGCGCTGTAGCTGTTTCTGTTGCAAACGTTCTGGTCGCAGACGCAGACACGACCAGTGATTAACAGTGAATACGTTCATGCAATCTAAGTTTTGTGAGTTGTTTGTCACATTTTTTCCGGGTGAATACCCCCGGCTAGATTTCCGTTGGTCGGTAAAAAGAGGATCTGGTCTGTACAGTAGTATCACCTGAAGCCTTATCCTAGTGTTTGGCAGTGGTACCATACACGGTATCGGTTCTATGTGTTAATTTCTCTGGCCGTTCTGTTGCCTGCCCTATGTGATGTAAAAATCCATGACTGTTAGCGTGTCAGGAGACAGATTGTTGCGTAAATTGCAGTGGTTTTGTGTAAGGTTTGGTTCGAAGCTGTGCATAAAATAGCTTTTTACGTGCAGTACGTACGTAGGCTTCTGTGTCGGGTTAACAGCCCCAAGTGGTCCATCACCACATATTGGAAACTATGCAGTATTGTTGATTTGTTTATTTTTTAGTTCATTTGTCATTTTGGACAGCTCAGGACACCCCGCGCTCTTTTCAGAGCTTTTCAATAGGGTAGCGCTGTCTACAATTAGCAACCCTCCCCTTGCTGCCATTAGGTACAAAGGCAGGCAGTGTATGAACAAATACATTGGGGGGCGGAAAAATCGTCTCGGGTCTTTCCCACCCACCCGGGTTGTCTCTCCTAAGTCGGTTGGCAGACCCCGAACCCCCTGTTATATGTATTGTGTTGTTACACTGTCGGACTAATTTGTAAATAGTGCTACGCAAGACGTTATAGGCCAACTATATCGCAGTAGCATCTCTGTTCACGTTCACCTGTCAGCCAGGTATGTCTTCTTTCTGTGTTCTGGGTGTAGCGAGTAGCGTATTTTTTTGGTTTGGTGTGGCCAATTTAGTTCACTGCCCTGCCTAGGGTGCGCACTGCACGCTGCGTTTTTTTGTGTATAGAGCCCGGATGTGGGCGGAGCTTGAGAAACCTAAAAGCCCAAATTTGTAAGTTTCCATTCCATTATAATTTTTAAGTCCCAATTTCGATTCTTTTATTCGATTACGAACGAGGCTAGGAATCACATGGGAGATTTTTGAGCATACGGAAGATTGGCGATTTTTGCCGGTTTTCTACATTCAAAGTCAATTTCCTCAAAAACCTACTTCCAAATCTTGAATATTTTATACGAAAAGATGTAGCTCTTGAATAGCGCTACAAACTTCTGAAAAAAAATTGTTGAGGGTTCCAGTGAGCTAAGGGGCTCCAGAAGGCGGCGAAAATTATTTTTATTCGAAACAATGTTTGACACAAAAATTCTTAATGTACTCGAAACGGTACCTAAAAGCTCCATTTTTTAAGTCCCAACTCTTATTAGTACGAAAGAAATTCGAGTTGGAAATTTTCGTCCCATAGTTACTGTAAGCAAGCAGATTTTCGCGGGCTTATATCTCGAGCGTGTAGCGTCGGATTGGGAATTCCTTCGCAGCAGAACTCAACAAGTAGTATTGGTGTACCAACCTACATATATACAGCCCTCTGGTCAAACTTTCATTTTTGGGTCGGAATACTCAGACTCGATTGCATTTAAGAAATTTTTTGTGCAAAACTGAGTTTTTAACGTTTTTTTCGTTCCAAACAGGATTTTGAGGCAATTTTTCGCCCCAGAGTCCCAAAAAAGGCCGACAAAACCCACTTTTTACTCCCAAAAAAGGTCAGCCAAACCCGCCTTTGGACCCCAAAAACCGTCGTAAAACACGCTTTGGACTTGGTCCCAAAACACTATTTGGGATTTGAAAAGGTCCCCCCCCACGGAAAAACCCAGCGACATAATATGTTGACCCCCTGTCACCAACCCCCTCAGGAATTTTTTGGAAAGAATTTTGTATAGAAAGTTTTGATGAAAATACCATAGATTAGGTGTAAATGAGCTCAAAATGGCTTATTTTAACTATTTTAACGAAAAACGAAAAATACGCCAAAAACCTTGATTTTATTAAATTAGCTTCAGAATCAGTCTTTTTTTGGCTTACCATCCCCTCAAACCCCTATTATCCGCCGCTCCCCCCTCAGCCCCCCCAGAATTAGAAAATTTACCACCTCTCCGCCGAAATGCTGGCCAATGTCTTGGTGCCAGTACCTTCAATGTGGTACCGCACTGCTACCATATGAAATTTGAATGGAATGTGGTACCATGTCGTACCGGTACATATTTGGTAGGAGTACCATAAATGGTACCACTACTCTGCTTACCGATGCGATACGGTACCCCTACCAATAAACAGTGCCGCTAGCATAGGCGTTATGTTCCTGACTGCAGACCTGATAAAGGGGACTGAGTGGGGCGTTGACTCCCCTCAGGTTCTGACATACCCCCTCAGGCCGCCGCTACCCCTCAGGAATTTTTTAAAAGAATTTTGCATAGAAAATTATGACAAAAGTAAGATAAATTAGGTGCAATTGAGCTCCGAATCACTGATTTTTACTTGTTTTAGCGAAAAATAAGAAAAAGCCTTTATTTTAGCCGAAAATCGGTCTTTTTTGGCTTACCATCCCCTCAAACCCCTATTATCTGCCGCTACCACCTCAGGATTTGAAAATTTACCACCCCTTCAGGCGAAATGCCAGCCCATGTCTGCCTGCCTGTAACACCGGCTTTGTAACTGTGCAGGGGGTTTGTGGTCAGAGACAGGCGATCAAAGAATGAGCCTCTATTTTGTTTGTTTTGTATAAGTAGATCGATGATAGCTCTGTGCGTAAAGGGGCGCCTGAGGAGATGGCGTGCTAGTTTTTGCTTCATTTTAGTGACGTACCGTTTGTTTACGTAGGTTGAGGAAAACAGCTGGCAGTCAAGGAGAAATGTGTGATTCAGAATCAGAGGCAATGGTAGAGAGACGTGTGTACGAGCGGAGGTTCAAGATACTGCTGCTGGGCAACAGTGGAGTGGGCAAGACCAGCATTGCCAAATGGTTTGTCGAGGTCAAGGAGCCTTCTCTGCAACCGACAGTCGGTTCGTAGCTGTTCGTTAATCTGGAAGGTTGGGTGGGATCTGCGTTTTCACCAATCAACGACTAACGTTAAAATTTTTGTGTTCATACCTGCAACTGAGCAACCATAGATAGAAGAGTGATGGTGACTGTACATAATTTTAGGTGTTGATGTTTCCAGCAAGACTATTTCGGTGCGTGAACAACCGGTCGCTTTGTCGATATGGTGAGGAGTTGGCGACTGGGCTTTTTTGAGTCAGCACTCTATATGGATTACAGGGATACGGCCGGGAAAAAGAAGTTTCGAGCAGCGGTCAAATCGTTCTACCGGAAAGCTGACGTTATTTTCCTTGTGTACAACGTGGCCGACCACAAGAGCTTTGAAGATATAACAAAAAAGTGGCTGCGTAAAGTAGACAAAGTACGTTTTTATTGCTCCTACGATCAGGTTATGGCAACCAGTTTATTCGCGGTGCGTACGTTTCGGTCTTCTTCACTGGCCTTCAGCTCTTCGGACACGAAATCAAAACGTTCAATAAAATCGCATCAGCAAGTTGGTTTCAAACTCAAATCTGAATAGTCAATTGAACAACACCATTACTACGTCGAAACGCCGTGAAACATTCATCCAAGGCGTTTCATAAATGTCGGCGTTCGTGTAAACTACCCATGGCCAACGATAAACTACGTATTGTACGTAGCTGATACCTTAACGCCCAATCTAAAGTAAAAAAAAAGTTTGCCACGGCCGAAGCCTGTACTGCTTGTTTTCAGCACACCAAACACAGCACAAAGGTACCTCTGGTTTTGCTCGCGAATCAGTGCGATTTATCAGAGTCAAACGGTCGGATTATCAGTTGGTCTGAGGGCGCTGAGTTAGCGGAGAGAAAGAAGTGGTCGGCATACCTAGAAACCAGTGCTGCTCATGGAACCAACATAGACAAAGCTTTTTATGACACAGCCCAAATGCTGCTAGAGCAAGTCAGCTTTAGGACTGTATTTCGGACGACGTTGATTTCAATTTTGCAGGTACCAGAAGGAACTCCCCCCGATCCGCTGTCATCTCGGTCTGTGGTATCGTTGCCTGCAGCTACAAATGCAAGCAAAACCGCTCGTCTTCTTAGTCGACCGTTTCGTTGCTGTGTCTGTGCCAGCCGAACTGATTACCACCAAGGCGACCACTATTCCAAAGCTCAGTCAACTGCAGAATCAATAACAGAGCTTTAAGACAACCATGACGAAAGTGTTAATCAGCCTGTTAAAATTGTTTGGTGCAGAGAGCAACCCAGGGAGATACACGTAAAGTATGTACAGTACGTATTGCAAAGTCCTTTCTTGCGTTACACACAGAAATAATGTCCTTGTCGTGTCATAAATACTCCGCTTTTCATTTGGGTGCCAGTGATGACTTTCAAGGTTACGTACCAATCTCGAAACCCTCTTCAGTTAGTTAAGCGTAAAAGTTAGTGACATTTGCTGAAGCGGTGTTCATTGGTGAATACTGATACTGTACCAAAAAATACCCATTGATAAAGCAAAACTATGCTGCAGAGCGAAATCATTTTGTATCAGCGATATGCAGGCGTATCGGCAGACTGGCTTCAATCCAGGTGTTGGGAGAGGAGAGCACTCGTTCCCACACGTCACTCTCCGACGGTGTCGGCCCAACCGCCTGCCCAAGTCGTGCGTCAGCTGAAGACAGTCACTTGTAATGAATTTTACGCATGAAGATTGGCGTAGTGACTGACACAAACTCAAGCAGACTTGGCCGACGTAGCGCTTGCAAGTGCGTCCTCGTTGCTCCCACAAACGCAGTTCCAGTCTTCTCTGTTTCAGCTCCAATACCGACTGATTACCAAAGACAAAGGTGTGGTTCCAGACCGGATTATCGGCGCTCACAGTCGGGCTCTTTAACTTCAACACTTTCTTCTTCTCCAACATCAGACGTCTGAAATCTTATGACCGTAGTGTATTTCATTGATTCTTAAACAGCTATACGCTTTGATGAAGAAACTGTCAGGTTTGGCTGTGTCTGGTAGTCCGGCGTTCCGTGCCGAAATCACTAAACATTGCAGACTTGCGTTTCTCTGCTCTTCCGTCAGGTCTGGTGGCGTGAACTTTATTCCAAACGAAAGTTTGCCGTGCTGAACGGCACAGTGCAACGGATCTGGTGGCGGGTCATCCTAAAGTTCTCGTTGCATTTGAAAAATTGGTTAGAAGTAGGTAGTACGTAGTACCTGTTTCGGCTCAAGCATGTGCCAGTACGGCTGGCCAACGTCGCCAGACCACGGATAATCGGCCATAGAGATGCGTACTTCCCCGAGCACGGTGTTACGACCGAAATAATCCTTGTGCCAAACGCACACCACCAACGTTCTCTGTTCCAACTCAAACTTGGTCAGTCCTGGGTACTGCAATAGAATTAATCGGACTATCCAATTACAAACACCTACATGTATGTATTGTATGTAGGCCTATAATAGAGCCCTAACTGCCAACCGCGAGCTTATGGCCGTATCGAGCGTGCATAGCCCGTACTTACGTGCACTGTTGTACATGTACGTACATCATAGCGGAAGTAGTAAGGAGAACTTTGCACAAACGAGAATGTAACATTTTTCGATTTCCCATTAGGGGCCGTCCACAAACTACGACGTTCAAGAATTCCAAATTTTGAACCCCCTCCCGACGTTTTTCAGCACAATCCCCCAATAGACTACGTAGTTTTTGGCTGACCCCCCCCCCGACTAAACTTCGTACTGTGTCCGACATTAGAAAATCTTCAGTAAAACCGACATGACACTGTATAGGCTGTTAAAAAGAAACTTCTTGACAGTGAACTACCATTTTGGCGGTTGGAAACATGAAATGCGTTGAGTTTTCATTGTAATATACAGGGTGTGTCAAAAAAAACAACCCATCAGATTTTTTGCTGTAGCAACCGCAAATCTCAACCGATTTGAATGAATCCTGCTTTAAATGAAAGATAAATAAATTCTTGAACGACTGGTTTAGCTTTTATTAAGATGCGTTGCTTAGTTCCTGAGATAATTGCTTTCAAAATCAAAACAGAGATTTTGGCAGTGCACAACAGAGATTAAAACAACCCAGCAGATTTTTTACTGTAGCAGCCGCAAATCTGAACCGATTTCAGTGAGTCCTATTTTATATGAAAGATAAATTAATTCTTGAACGTTTGGTGAAGCTTTTATTAAGATATGATGCTTGGTTCCTGAGATATTTGCACTCAAAGTCAAAACGGATTTTGGCTATGAACAAGAGCGATTTTTATTATTCTGTTGCACTTCATAATAAAACCGATTCCTACTGCTCAGGGCTAACGAAACGAGGTTTTTCTGGTGCCACACATGCTTGGTTACTTCATTTGTAAAAGTCTTGTTGCCCCTCAGCAGTAGGAATCCGTTTTGTTGTGAAGTGCAACGGAATCGCTCTTGTTCACTGCCAAAATCTCTGTTTTGAGTTTGAAGGAAAATATCTCAGGAACTAAGCATCGTATCTTAATAGGGCCTTCACCAGTCTTTCAAGAATTTATTTATCTTTCATTTAAAGCAGGATTCATTCAAATCGGTTGAGATTTGCGGTTGCTACAGCAAAAAATCTGCTGGGTTGTTTTTTTTGACACACCCTGTAGTTGTGGACAAAAACTTTCTAGGCACCTAAAAACGTTGATGTTTTCGGCACCAATCCCCATCCCTGCGACGTTTCCCGACGTTCAACTGACCACCCCTACCCCTCTCTGAACATCGTAGTTTATGGACGGCCTCTTAGGGAAAAGTAATTTACGCTCAATTATACACTCGTCCTAAACAGTCAGGGGAATATCAACATGGTACCGGTTAACTTCAGGCCTCAGGTGAGGAGATGATACCAACTTTTAAGTTAAATCGATACCAAATACTGTACGTGTTATTTGCATGAATGTAAAGGTCTAAACTCTTACCCGAATAACTTCATTGAACCTAGGATGTATGGAGTTCCGTCTAGTACGCGTTTTTTTCTTAGAAGAGTGAGCCCGATCAGGAAGCAGATATGTCTTCACGTAGGCATTTGGTTTTCGATTAGCTACCGCTGCTAAATCCTTGCACTCCACTATGTGCACTTCCAACGCTCCTGCGCGGCAATTGTAGACAAGCCGCAGCAGAATCTCTCCTTGCACATCCAGTTGCTGACTGCCAATCGAAGAAACACTGCGTAAACTGGTCTGCAACGTTCACAGTCATTGTACGTAGTCTCTTAGAAAGTAAAACATTAGCTACAGTATACAGTGTGCCTCATTAATATGGCCCTCGTTGATATGGTTCCCTCGATTAGATGGCCAGCCAGCTACGTACGTACGTACTGTACATAGTTGGTGTACCAATTATTTCACTAAGAGTCCCTCCCTAAACCGATCGAGTCTGGGTATTCTGACCCCATAATTGAAATTTGGACTTTTTTCTTTTTTCATTAAAAATCTAATTCGATCGTTGATTCTTAAAGTACTTCAAAAATTACGTAAACGCCCCAATTTTTACACAAATATTTGCATTCAAAGATTAAAAAGCAAGCTGTTTGCATGGTTACTATGGGTCCAAAATTTTTAAAATTTCAAAGATTTATCGTTAACTGCAAATATCTCAAAGTTTTTTGTCCCTGAGCCCATAATGTTTCATACCTGCTCAGAGCTAAGTGATAGCGCTACAATAATATGACATAGAAAGAACGGTCCAGGGGGTCCCAGCCGAGTTATGCCATTCAAAATGGGGTCGAAAAATTTTTTTTCATCAAAAATCGAATTCGATTGTTGATTCTTAAAGTACTTGAAAAATAATGTAAAACCCCCAATTTTTAAGCCCAAAGTCCCAAAGAAATTTGGAAAAATTGGTCCCATAGTAACGGAGCTGATTTTCAGAGGGCTCTATCTGAGGATGGAAGCATACATGGGCCGGGGGGTATGGGGGTATACCCCCTCTCCTCGCCGGCCAATACCACCCCCTCGGGGACACCCCCCCGAGGTCTCCATACCCCCTCCGGATTTTTCCGGCCCATGATGGAAGCGCCAAATTTGGAAATTATTTGCAGGTCATTGGCAACTTACAGTATCAATATGTATTAGTGTGCCAACTTTCTCCTCTCTACGCCCAACTTTCAATTTTGGGTTTGAATAGGGCAAGGGGTGTGAAGACTGAATCGGTTCAGAGAGTGACTCTTAATATGGTAAATATAGTACATAATTTATGATTTGTTAATACGACTATTTCGATACTATGGCTAGTTGGGCCTTCTTGTCCCGATGTGGCCGTATTAACGAGGCACCGCTGCAGCTGCATTACATATTTCACTCACCGATCTCAGAGATGACTGGTAATTGTAACTACGATTAGACGTGCTGGTGGACGTTGTCAATTCTGAGGCATTGCTTCCGTTTCTCTAAAACAATCATTGTTACCGTATATAGTGGTCTCCCTAACTCTATAGCAGCATTTTTATCACAGTATTGTCGCTTCAAATACTGTACGTACATTGTAATTATAATTGCAACTGTTCTATGGAAATTTCAACGCGACAGCATGCAGTAAGCAGCGCCCAGGATTTTGCAAGGGGTAAAAGTTTAAAGATGCCTGGTTGGGCCAGGGCGAGAAAGTTTCGAAAAATTAGCCTTCAAAAACGAATTCTGGGCATAAAATAGACAGGTACAGGTAATAATTCATTAGTTTCTCTTATTTTTGCCTAATTTTTCCTTCCTAGGTCCACCAAAAAGGGGATGTACCCAAGCCAAAAAGGGGATGTACCGCTGGGCAAGCTACTGGCAGTGGGGATTCTGGAATGTAATCAGACAGAAAAGTACAGTACGCACAGAAAGACTCGACGGCGGCAGATTCGGCGCAGATGTTGACCGATCGGTGTTGTCCAGCGGTTTCAGTGAATTGAGCGATGAGTCAGCCTTTACGATTGGTTTATTCTGCTTAGATATGCGACTGGTTGAGTTGGCTGAAACGCAAGCCAAACCATCAATAATCGGTATCGCCACTGCATTGCACGCAATACTGCAGCTGTGCTGAAGCTGTTTTAAGCGGGTGATGCGAACCAATACCTCGAACAAGGGAAACGCCAGCGGGGACAGGCTCAAGCAACTGGGTTGCAGCAGATTTGGTCCGTCGCTTTTTCACAGTCTGCTCTGTTGCCTGGTTAAGGGAGACTAAAGCAGAATCGCGTACAAAGATTCAAATTGAAATTGGAGAGGGATTCTGTGGTATAGTGCAAAGGTTAAATAAACAAACACCGATCAAAGACCGTCAGTCAGGTGTTTCTCAAATTTGCGCTGTAAGCGGCAAACAGTGTGCAAGCTAGGTAAACAAACAGCTTTCAGTTCCTGTGAGGTATTCAAACCGGACAAAACACACAGAACAGTACTGTACGTGCGGGACTTACGTTTGCTTTCAGAGTCTGTGTTCTCGGGGGCAGACAGATGGGTATCGGAATCGTGATTAGTGCGGTGAAGCTTTATCGAAGGCAACGTCTGGTGACTGGAGAATGGTCTCAGCGGTTTTAGATGACGCACACTGAAACATAAAGTGAAAATGAAGCACAGAAGAATGGCCACTGTCCTTACGCTCCAACCAGGTTAGAAGCTTTCTTCCACGTCTTTCGTTTGGTTTGATCTACGTTGGCGACAACTGAAAAGTCAATACTGTTTGCAACAAAACTGGCACAGCACAACCAACCGGGAGAGCGTTTTGACGCAGTTCGCAATTGACCGAGCAACTCTGTCGAAATGCTGAATCCGCAGTCAGGAAGAGTTTGAGTTGCATCGGTAGTATCGTTTGTCATCCAAGCGCCAGAAGAAGCCCGAAACTGTCTGGAAAAGTCATTTGTTTGGAAGACTGAAAGTCAAAACAGAGGGAGAGCAAAAGAAATGATTGCGCTACCTAATAGCGAAGCACAAACTGCACAGCCAAAGACGTTCATTTCTGGACACGAACGTTCGTTGACAGCTGCTGCAGACAAAGTGCTTGCACTTGGAGCACTGTTCGCCCGGGTTCAGGAAGAAACCCAACTTGCAATGACAGCGGGCGCACTGACCCTGACTGCTGCGACTGCCTCGGAACGCCGAGCAAACGCGAATCTGTTGCACGTGCGAGCGCAGATCGCTGAAAGAGACACCTCCACCTAAGCTGGGTAAAAATGACAGAACTCACGAAATCCGTTCTCGCTCTTCTTCTTGCAGTTGAGAGTCACGCTCCAGTACTTGACCGATTTTGTAGCGTTCTGCTGGAGTGAGCGTCTGTAACCAATCCGTAATATCAGGCAAGGCAGGATCCGAAGCCACGGCCATTTGACGTAGTAGGGAGCGCGCAGGCGACTTGTGCTTTTCAGCGTAGACGCTTAGATTACAGTGCAGGCCATGTGACGAGCTTCACACGAGCCATTCACAAAGCCGCATACCAAATGGCGCAAACGTCAACAGGGCATTGAGCTATTTATTGAAAGCCACGCAAATACCGTTTACAACACCGGTGGCGCACTCTCCGTTTCAATTGTTTTAATGCTCTAGCGTAGAGACAATCAGCTTAGCACCATAACTCTCTATTTGCACTAGTTTTTTGTCGGCAAGCGCAAAACCGGCCACAGCTTGCTTGAATTTTCTTTTCTTTAATCCAATTTCCCATGCTTCTTCTACTGACAAACACTCCAAGACGCGCCGGTCGAGGCGCTCCTTGCCGAAACCCAGACCGTTTACCTAGAAAATGACCGGTCACCAATAGGCACGTTCAGCTTTAGAACACTTTGAACTCCAAGTCGAATTCGGCGTCGTCGTCTAGTTGGGGCCACTGCTGTTCCCATACTGCCATTTCCTGCAAGCTTTATACAGATTTCAGGAGTCAGTGGCAAGACCGGAAACCTTCGGCCAGCTGTGCCTAATGGGAATGGCAGTCGAAAGTGCAGCCCAATACTCCGCCGCTAGATGTGGCGCAAACACACTGAGCATAATTACAAGCGAATGAAGACAGCGCTCGAATTGGCAGCTACCACCGATACACGCACGATCAACTTTCTTAAACAGAACGTTTCGTCACCAAATAAGCACTGGACGCGTACCGTACTCGCAGTGCATTGGTAAGTCCTTGCAGTCTAGAAATAGCAACGTTGACCAGCCTCGTGTGCAGCATGTTGTAAGAGACCTGAAAAGTGGGCAGCACGCTGACAAGTGGCAACAGTATAGACTGGAACCAACCAATCTGACGAAGTAATTGTAGCTCTCCTTCAACTCAGCTTCCATCTTCGGGTCACTACCAGTCTCATTTTGGGCGCGCTCAATAATGTACTGATTTACGAGCCACCAAATCCTCGAAAGCCAGTGTTCGATACCCCTATGATCTGCAATCTTCCCAACTACGGTTCGGTAAGTGTGCGAGGAAAGAAGACGGCACAACCTCGTGTGTCCCAGTTTCTGCTGGTATAAGGGGCCACAGTAGACAGCATCATCAGTCGAGTAACGTCTGTGCCGAATTCGTTCAGCACATCCTAAAAGTTCTGATTTCCCTACAGCCAGACATTTGTGCCGCAACTCGGGCAAACAAAATCGAACAATCAGAGTAGATCGAGCACCTGAGGGCTGACGCCATTGTAGCGAGATTTACTCATCTTTTCCCATGTTTCCAGAACCTTTAGGCCGGTTGCTTTTTCAACAAAGTATTCGTCTTCTAAAACAGAACAAACACACAGAGTGCATGGAGAAAGTCTTGCAGACGGAATTCTACCACCACATGACGTTTGCTCGGTAGTTAAGTATTTTCCCGTCGATTCAACACGGTAAGTGCGCCCGTGAACAACTCCTTGGGGCAGCAATTGTCCAAATGGTTCAGCTACCGAAACCAGACCCTGATCGTTTAGAAAGCGCATCACAAATCGGGCGAAAAACAGGTGCATCGCAGCTCAAATTGATTGATATTTTCACGACATACAAAGCAATACACAGCAGTACCGTGCTCCTTGCCGCCAATGTACAAGTCAACTGGCATAAAATGGTTAACTATGCAAGGGTCAAAGACGTCGTTGCTGTTCTGAGCATCCGGATATCTCAAATAGTACCACGAAGAATCGAAGAACGTGTCTAGAGTGTCTGTTTCTCTGCGAGCAGGCCCACCACAACTAAAATGCATACACTGTAATCCTTCTACCTTTCTGGCGTCAACCATTATGCACGCACCGAAGCTTGCCATCCACATTAAGAGACCACGACTTATTAGACTGTTAGCCAAGAAATTACTTAAGTACAGATGGAACATTTACCTCATTTACAGTAGATAATCTTAGAGGCAAAAC
Organism: Sabatieria punctata; assembly: GCA_030248155.1. Taxonomy (NCBI): domain Eukaryota; kingdom Metazoa; phylum Nematoda; class Chromadorea; order Araeolaimida; family Comesomatidae; genus Sabatieria; species Sabatieria punctata. The sequence continues at coordinate 44,462 of JASANB010006694.1, forward strand.
GTGTTTTAGTCAAGTGTCAAACGATGGTACGTACGTACGTAAAGTAGGTCGGTCGAGCTACTAGAATATCAAACATTACATGAGCTTGGAACCTATGCAGCTTAAATAAACTCCAGTACAGAGTTGACGCCAGCGTTACAAAACGTACACAGGGCAAAATGTCTCCACCCAGCTTGACAGCACTGCCAGAGGACTTCCACTTTCACTGCCGCGTGACACCGCCTCAACTGTAGGCAGACGCACTGGTAGCAATTCATCCGGTACTGCAACTTCCTGAAAATTTCAACACGTACTTCAACTAAACCGGTATGTGTCTGCCGCAGCAAGTACTGTACGTTTATAGATTCAGCACTATTTTACAGCAGACAGGGGCTAGCGTTTCCGCTGAAGGGGTTCAACTCTGAACACTTCAATCCTGAGATGGATTATCAAGCAGGCTATCAACCCAAAGGAGGGGTTTCAGGCGACGGTAGGGTTACGTTTTCAAAAAATAATTACCAACGTTTTTACAAGAGTGCGAATTGGTATTGGGTATTGGATGTATTGGGGGTGTTTTCGAGGTATTGGGGTTCTTGTCCCCCAATACGCAATACTAATTAGGACCTGTTAAAATCGAAAAAAATCAATGTTGACCTGAAAAATTAATCCAGAAAAATCGAAAAGATTGATCGATGATTAAGTTTAGGAAGCTGTTTTTTGCGTTAATCAACTAAAAGTTAGTAGGATTTCTTATAGTGTCCCGGTTTTCTAAGTAGTACAGCAGTAATTAATTCCCTGTTCTTATCTAAAATAAAAATTGTGCCTTTTCTAACGATACAGAATGTACCATTTACCGTACATGTACTGTACGTATGTACCCAGGGCTGTGGGGTGGTTGGTACACCCTTTCTGACCGAGTTAGGATTTCATCGAAAATAACAAACGCCATTGAATTGAACTATGAATTATTGAGTATTAAAACTGATAATTTCCGCTAATTTTACACTCAGAATGGCTTTTAAACGCTTTCTCAAAGGTTATTTTTTCAAAATTTTCTCGCTCTGGAGGGCGGTGGCCCAATCAGGCCTCTTCACAATTTTAATCCCACTGCAAAAGATCTTGCCTGCATAACTGAAATCAAGAATGCATAAAAGAGTAGCAAGAATGTGCCGCTCAGCGGCCGGCCGAGTGTCGATGCGCTGTACCAAAATTACTGGAGGGGTCGCGAAATTCGCGACCCCTCCAGTAATTTCGGGAGGGGTCGCGAATTTCGCGACCCCTCCAGTAATTGCGCATGCGCTTTATTGCAGCGCAACCTGATTTCTGAGCAAGAATGACGTCAACAAAATGTTTAGTGATTTTCTACAACGGCAATTCATTGCATAGTTGGTGTAAGATCTTCAATCACCACAATAACTAAAATAAGTGTCCAATTGCAAGGCAAGATTGCAAGATATCTGTGAAATGCATCAGGCTTTTTGCATTTGTGAATTTTTCCATTTTGAACGCAGCACATGAGCTTGGTTATGTACACATGCCACCTGCTTGCATATTCCAGCTTTTTTACCTTTCTTTCCCTTTATCATGTTGCCGTAGACTTGAGAAATCAACGGCGGCAGCTATATTCCCAAAGACAGATTGAATAACCCGCTAAAAAATCAGGTTGCGCTGCAATAAAGCGCATGCGCAATTACTGGAGGGGTCGCGAATTTCGCGACCCCTCCAGTAATTTTGGTACAGCGCATCGACACTCGGCCGGCCGCTGAGCGGCACATTCTTGCTACTCTTTTATGCATTCTTGCTGAAATGCATGTACCTGTTCACTAAAATTCAATTTTTGGCCCAGCTATACAAGTATTGGGTATTGGGTGTTAGGTATTGGGTTTTTCACGTATTGTTCGCACTCTAGTTTTTACAATAGACTTCCGAAAACTCTTGATGGCGTTTGGACGGTACACGAGGAATTCTGCAGCCCTTGACTATGTGTATGGTACTTCTTACGTTGCACTTTTGACAGTGAATTACTGGAATTGGTGTACCCCAGTAACGTTGACGGGAAACAACCCAATCTTGAAGTCTCCGGCTAGTCAGAAATCCTCCCCAGCCTTCAGCCTGCAATTCGGACACGAAGGTCATCTTGAATCGCCACAAAACAACTGCACCTGTGCCCGTCTGTTGATTTCTGACGACTCAACAAAATCTTTCGACGGACTACTTCCGTCACCAGATTCTTGATACAGAGCACTGTTGTTTACTTGTTCTAGACTGACAGAAATCGTATCTGGTTACCTAACTTGCAGGACGGGTGCTCCTCATACTCCACTGCATCAGACACACGAATGGGGATCAGGTGACCAGTTAAAGGGTTGACGGCTCTCAGACTGAGAAAACCGCTACCTGCAGATAAATACACATGTATATCGTAAATGAGACGAAAGAGCAAAAGTCTGAAGATGTTACCAGGTCTGACGGCATCATAGCACAACAAATGGGTAGACTTGACGCTGATTATTAAGTTTACGCCATTTAAATCCGCAGGGTTTCTCAGATGAATTCTAAGTTTCTCGTTCAATTTATTACCCGAGTGGTCCTAAAGTGCAACATTCAGAAAATTAATCACTTTACGCACGTTGTCTCAAAAACGTTTACCCAATAATTACAATAGACCTGCTGAAAAATAGAAACAAATAAAAAATAGGTCGCAAAAATCAATAGTAAGCGGTTTAAGCTGCCCGACAGGCTAGCTCAGCGTTGAGTGGACGTGCCGCGTTTTTCTCACTTTGAAAAGTGACCATTCAAATCCATGGTTAAACGTTCTTAGCCCGTTGACTTAAAGCCGACATCGAGCACAAGCTAACTAACGATATTGAACTCACTGTCTTGGCTGTTCGCGACCTGTTCGTAACTTTGCAATACCCGAATGATGTTAGTGAGAAAAAGGCAACTAGGAATCAGAGTAATCGTTTTCGAGACAACCTGAAGTACCACAAGCGACAAATCGAAAGCGTGCACATCGCACGGACCAATCCAATTGCGCTGAATTTCTGCCACATCGAACCAATCTCCGACCTCATCGAGACCGTCTCGTAAACTCTAACAAAAAGGCACCCCAACTCCATATCACAAGGAGAAAAAATAGTGCTCACCTTGGCATAGTTTGAAGTTTTAACGAACCACTGCTTCAATATTCTCTTCTGTGCTGGAGCGCCCGACCTCCAAGAGCAACCGGTTTCATCTATTTGTTCATCTGCCAAGACGGTTCTATCTACCGGGTCCCAGTTGACCAAACTCCTCCGTCGTTCTACCAGACCAGCTTTGAATAATCGCAGAAAAAGCCACTGCGTCCATCGATAATAGTGCGGGTGACAAGTGCACAGCTCCTGCAGTCCGTACACAGACGCTTGCACTACGCACACACAAAACACCTGTACCATATCCCAATTGAACGTACATCCAAGTTGGAGGAGCTGTGTTTTCATTGACGCAATATTTCTGTAGAGTGGGAATCGATTGATAAATGGCACAATCACTGCTTTGCTTACTTACTGTTCTGTCCATTTTGCAGGATTCAGACCCCTTTCGATTGCTGCATTTTCGGCAGGCAGACCGAAAGCGTCCCAGCCCATAGGATGAATGACGTTCAAGCCACGGAGCGAGTAGAATCTTGCAAAACAATCCGAGAGCGTGTAGTTTCTCACGTGCCCCATATGCAGGCTTCCCGATGGATAGGGAAACATTGACAGAATGTACTTCTTATTCGCCGAATGCTGCAGTACACACGATAAGGATATTCAGAAGCAGCACTACAGTATTTTGTATACAGACAACGCCGAAACCTTACGCAACGCAACCGTACGGACGATTTGGTAAATGAATAGAACTAACCCTATGAGGCCTTGCTTGCAGCACCGAGTCCCTCCAGAACTGCTCAATGGCTCGAAGGCATTCTTTGGAGAATTTGCCACTCTAAAACGCCTAGACTACAAGCACGAATAAAAAGAATTGAATGCGTGCAATCGTACCGTGGACGGCCACTGGCAACATGAGTGAAGCAAACGGCTATTACAAATCCGTCGCATGAAGCACAGTTAATTCCTTGAAAAGGCATGTTCAAACGAACTGCAGCAATGACCCGAAATAGTAGTTGTGCTCTTAACACAGTAGTCCAATGAACAGGACTCGTTGAGGAGTTTTATCGTAAAGCATGCGACGGCAGATACGTACAAATAAATTAACGGCATGTACAGGTCATGTAAAACGGAAACATGTAAAACTCGAATCAGACACACCAAAAAGACGAATGAATGAGACATTGTGAAAAGCAGACCTAATATGCTTTGCAGTGTCACCGTTGCAAGTTTAAATGATTTTGCATTGACGATGCACAATGAGGGTGTGAAAGGAAACTCAGGAGCTGTGGAATGGGCCAGCCAGGCCACCCGAAAAGAATTAATCAGAGGAATGAATTACAACGCACACACGCTAATTTCGTGCTTGGCCTCATCCATCCATAAACGGCTTGGCCCCGAAGAACGCGTCGCATGCATACAAATTACAACGGACAATAAACGCCATCTTAAAAATGCTTAGTAGTGCGGAACGCTGTAGAGGTTAACACCAGAGCACATCAGACGTACAGCTACAGAACAGAAACACTGAACAAAACAGTTGATTAGCTTCGCGCAGACAGTCAGTGATGGGTTGGTTAGGTGCCAGCTTTGTACCTTCTCACGCAGGCAGAATTGACTGGTACTTTAGAGCAAACCGAAAATACAAGTGACTCTGCTTTTCAGGTAGGGCGGCCAACGGCGCCAAAGCATGTAAAAAGTGCCGACACAACAATTAGAAAAGAACGACAGCCGACGGAGAAGAGTTGACCATCAATCCGTTGGAGAGCATCGCCGCCGGACGACAGCGTCGCGGCAGCCGACGACGCCTTCGTACTTTCGGCTTGAGATCGACCACTGGCTCGTCTTCCAGCTGACTTTCGTCCAGGAAGTCTACGTCCGACTTGGACTCGCTCAGACTCAGAGAACTGGCGTCCGGCTCGGCCTGCCACAGACTGTGCACCGCTGCACACGAGTCTGCTTCCATCTGTTCGTCTGCCGACGCATTGACGCGATGCAGGTGCTCGCAGCTCTTCGGCTTCCGCAGTCGTTGGAACCAGCCCTGCTCGGTGTCACAATCGCCCACCCACCGACACCAGTGAGTGCGCAGAAAGTTGGGAATAATGGAGGGAATCTCGCGAATAGGGTCGAGCACCAGCTTTTGCAACTTGCCGATCAGCTTACGCGCGTCCAACTGTTTAGAGTGTTCGCTGACCAGCGCGCCACCTCCGCCGCCGTCCGTTGTCGAACTGCTGCTCTGTTGTTCGTGGTTCACACTGACGCTACGACCGCCGACCGTAAACGAACCGCCGGAGCTCCCCCTGCCGCCACCTACAAGTACAGCACTCGTTTCCAATTGTTGCAAGCCACAGACACGAAAATCAGACGCGTAATCACGGTTCTGATCAACAAGGGGGACAGCGATATTACTCATGACAGAGCAACTGCAAAAACTTGTTGTTCTGTAAACCTTAAACATGAAAAAGTCACAAAAACTCAGAAATATCAACAAAACGTCTCATTCGCGAATTGCAAACTAGACCCTCTGTGTCTTCCCATTTCCAATTTATGGAAGTGTATGATTAGACGATAATGGGTAGGACGCAATGTTTTCAAAATGTAGGCTCTGTTCCGTAGCTTAGTTTTTGACGTTACTGGGCACAACTCCAAATCTGCTCAAAATTCGCAAATTATTCAGACATAAACTTCTAGAGAGTGATGACCAGACGAATTACACGGGGTCTGCTGTAGCAAACATGGGCCGGAGGTAGGGGGTTCCCCTTAGCCGACAAACCCCACTCGGTCGGCTATACCCTCTTGCCGATAGGCGCACCCTCTCGACTACCTTCCGAAAAGGTTGCCAACATTCTGGTGTGGGTATTGGCTGCCGAGGGGGTTTTGACCGAAATTTTCTGTTTTTTTTCAAAAAGGGTCGCCAAATTTCTTCAAAAAAGGTCGCCAAAATTTTCGGAAGGGGAGGGTAGCGCGTGTCGGCGAGGGGCGCATGGCCGGGCGAGAGCACCCTCACCTGGCTCATGTGATCTAGGCATACATAATTTTCTACACAAAATACACAAAATTCTTCCAAAAAATTCCTGATGGGTGGGGTAGCGGCGGCGTAAAGGGGAGGTCAGAGTCTGAGGAGTTAATGCCCTCAGCCCCCTTTTCCCATGTCTGGTCTGGGTACATTCATCTAACGCGCGTCAGTGAGCGAGACAATTTTTGGAAAAAATATAAAGTTGCAGTAGCGTTTACACCTTTTACACTGGTTTGCTTTTCATACTAAAGCAAAAAAGCTTGTAGTTGTTCTAAGCTAAGTGCACGTACAAGCATACAAAAAGTTTTAAATAAAAATAAACGAAAATTTCTGGCCGTCAAACATTCTTTCAACAACTGTGCCGTGAACAAAACTTCGTTCGTAAAAAACTGTGCCGTGTACAAAATACAGGGGTTGGCTGCAAAATGCCGAATTCAAAAGCCTGAAATGCCGAATGGGTACGAAATGCTGAATGCACATAATGCCGAAAGTCAAAATGCCGAATGGGTACGAAATGCCGAATGTACAAAATGTCGAAAGTCAGAATTGGGATAAAATGTGTACGCAATACATTTCATTGCGTCTGATATGCACTGTTAATTATGCACTGCCGCCATGCCTGGCCCCTGACAATAACCCATGGCCCTGAGCCACAAATTATTTCCCTTTAATACCGGTTTGAGCATGGATCTGCCTCAGTTTAGTCAAGTAAGTAGAGTGTCAAATCGTCCAGAATAAAATTGAGTTTTTGAGTACTGTACCAATATTCTGAAATTCGTTCTGTGGTTTCGATTGTTTCGCAGCGGGAGCAGAAAACTGAGGTGTTAGCTAACTTGAAATTATCAATTTGGGAGTACCCTGTCTGTTGTGAAAGCGGCAAAATGCATTCAGAAATTTGTCTACCGAACAGTCTATTGTTTGAAACGGATACTACCCCTCCACAGCAAATGACCTTGTCAACCAAGTCACTCTGCCTGTAATAATCGGACGTTGTGGGCCTTAACTATAGCTGATGCGATAATCAGAACCAAGCGTGGACGTCTGACTTTCTGCCATGAGGGTCATGTTTACGTTCTGGACAGGAAGAACGACGATGGTGGTACTGTCTAACGGCAGTAGTATCGGCAGCGTAACAGTAACAAATAGAGGGCCTGAGGGCTCTGCCTCCAACTGACACAGGCCAGACAGAGACAGTACGATGGGGAACCCCTCCACCAAAGGCGGTTTTCCAACCTCTCTCTCCCCTTCCTATTTTCCTGCCAGGCACCTAATTTTTCTGCAAATTTCTGCAACTTATTTTGATCAACAATAACAGCTACGATTTTTGAATGTTTTTAGGGAATTTACGATTTTTGAATGTTTTACAATTTGTTTTCCTGAAATTTTCTTGTCCTGGAAGCCTCTTAAAATTTCATGTATTATCTACTGTAAATGCAAAGAACTCACAAAATTAAGTTTTTGAAACATTAAATATTTGTGAGTTTCCTCTTAGAAAGTCAGGGAATTTTACGATTTTGGTCTGGGAAAAGTCAGCGAATTAGGAAATTCTTGATCCGCGGGAACCCTGATTAAACGAAAACACCTCACTGGCGCTGGCTTGCAATACAGCGGCTGTGCATAATAAATAGTGCATAGCAGGTTTAATGAAATGTATTGCGCACTACTAGCCCAATTCTGACTTTCGGCATTTGGTTACCTTTCGGAATTTTGACCGGCTCCCAAAATACTGCAGACAGACAGACAGAGGTAAGAGAGCATAGTGTACCTAACGGAGGTTCGTTGTCGTCGTCCTTGTCAGAGCCGTCTCTACGGCCGCAGTATTTAGAGTTGATGAGGCCGTATCTACGTTCGCTGTCGTCATCAGAGGCCTCGCTAGAGGAGCAGCTTGTGGACCGGCGCGAGCGACTGGATGAAGTGTAAACTCGTTCGTAGCGACGAATAACGTCCGGACTCACAACTGCTTGGCGTGGTCGTATCATTCGCACAGCCGAATAGGTGGTAGTGGGCGGAGCCCCCGTCCGCTTCGACGATGTCCGACGACCGGAGACTGCGTCCGAGTCGCTCAGTAAACCGTCCTCTTCGCCTTCCTTAAACAACACAGGTTTACACTCAGCCACACCACTAAGCACGTCAGACATAAACAGCACCCAACAACAATCAGCGCTTCTCGTCAAGTACAGCGTGGATTATTGGTCAAGTATCTATCATCAATTTCATTCATAATTTTACAATTTTGCAACCAGTTTGGCTCTTACTGTAGGACAACATAGGAAGGTACCCCTTTCAAAATTGTAGCCCTGAAAAATTTGCGGCACTTTGCAGGAGATTTCCAGGATGTTGTTTTCTTTTGTTTTTGAGGATCGAGTCAGAAAATTGCAGAACTGTCTTATACCATCCGTGAAAGGGCAAAATGTGCTGTCTGATTTAAATGACGGAGAGCGTTGTGACAGTTCAGCGGAATTTCGGTCAGTGTTCAAGAAAGAGACACCGCATAAAAGCAACATTCAAAAATGACACACAGCGCTCAACCAGTACGCTTTTGGTAAGATTACCGTCGAAATGCGGCAAAAACCATACTGGCGTATCGTGAACACCTTGAAAAACTCATTGAAATTGAAGGCGATCACGTGGCGTGGAATGGAAGTGCAAAACTAATGATTAACTGGAAAGATTTTCATAATTTTTACGGAGATAAAATTTGAAAGGTGTAGCGTACCTTGTTGTTCCCAAGTATGAGCCAGGCTGGTTGCAAATAGTAAAACTTGAGCCGACTTGACCGATGATAGGTAAACGGCCCACCGTGTACTACTGTCAATCACTTACCTACATAGTAGCGTTGTTAGGTTTTTGTAAAAAACCCTCACCACCCAACAAACAGACTTGGTTTCTGGTAACAGACCCCCTCCAATCGGAAGGTCCTAAACTCGTTTTGGCAGTTTGACCCCTCCCACACCGATTGTTCTGGACCATGTACGGATGGATACAACTGCATTGCGTACCATGTGGCCTTAAATGTCTTACCGTATGACACGAAGTATTAATTACTAGGTATAGTACGTGTCAGCTCTATCCAACCAGTGATACATACGGTGGCAGCACCTAGAATGCGTTGCTGCAAGCAGATGGGCGGCCAGGCCAAGACGTAACAGCATTATACTGTTACACGACGAGAAATGCCGCCGATCTCTGAACGGTAGAGAGAAAGGGCGAGTACCTCACAGATGCCGAGCAGATGTGGCGAGGAGCTGAGTTTCCTGAGCGGGGGCAGCGAGCCAGCATAGGTCTTGAACCGGCCGGCCACCACGGACGGCGACGTGCGGCCTCCGGTAGCGCCGGGCGACGGACTCCGACTGCCGCGACTGCTCTCCGGCGTCCTCCTGCCGCTCGTCTTGTCGCCGGTCTCCAGCAACTCTTGCAGCTCTTGCAAAGCCGACGGAGACATGCGGTCGCGGGCGTTGAAGACCGAACTGCGTGGCGACGTACCACGAGAATTGGGCCGAGAGGAACGCAAATAGGAGCTGAGTTCTTCCTCCGACTCCTCCTTGAGAATGGAGCAGGGCCGGTGTCGCCAGGAATTACTGCGACTGACTGCACTGGAGGAGGCGCCCGACGTCCAGGGACTGCTGCCGGTCGTCGAGACAGGTTGTGCTTGCTTTGAAGTGCTGGCAGCCGACACTTGCTTGTCCTCCGCTTCGCTGCCTTGGTTGGGCACCGCTTGCGAACTGCAATAAAAATTGCCCTGCTGGAAAGAGTGCTGGAAAGAAGAGTGCACTTTACCGATTAACAAATCAGAGTAAACAGACTACGTAACGAGTGGCGAAGGATTGAAAGGAAGAAACGGAAAAGAAAATAATGTACCAGTGACAGACATCGGTCGAACTGGAACAGGTACATAAGTGAGTGAGCCCATTGGACGGCTGCTGCTGAGTGCTGAAACAAGACCCTCACCGACGCAACACATGCCACTTAGGTACATTACAGACACCAGGGGCACAGAAGCAGCCCGCACAGCTAACCCCCTATCCATCCGTCAAGTAAAAGAACCGATGCATACTTGCTCACACTTTCCAGGTTCGGATCGGACTTGGCCGTCACACACTGAGCAGATAGGGGTTTCTCGCAGTTCTCTCGACTCTTCCGCAACACCCGTTCGGCTAATAAATAGTAAGTGGCAGTCATGTAGGAATAGTCGTCGCGTTCCAGAGCCCTTAAGAAGAACTGATACAGAGTGTCTGAGAGAGAGACAGAGAGAGAGAGTACGAGTGAATTGCATCGGCTGTTCCGATGCCGCCAGCCACCATCTGCTCGACGATGGTGTCGTGAGCGGCGTCCGGTAGGAATTCGCGGCCGACCAGCGGCAGATTGTAGTTGAGTCCGACTCTGCCGGCCTTCACCCAGCGACTGTTGCTGATCTCCCGTAAGCTGCCCCGTTTGCTAGGGTCTCTTACGAGCATTCGGCTAATTACTCTGAAACGGTCTGTCAATTTGCGTGCGTTGAGGCCAAAAAACGACACATCCCGGAGGACGGGCGGACGGAGCGGCAAGGCTTCTGTCGGTTGGCGACGAGGCAGCAAGCAGATTGATCGAAAATGCCTGGGTCAATCTGCCTCTAATGGGAGAAGCCCGAAGCGAAGCTAAGCCAAAGTTTTTGAGCAGCTGCGTGCTGCGGCGCCGGCAACATCCCTTCTGCTCTCTAGTAATTAAACTGACAGGCCTAGCCGGCAGCATGTAGGCCGGTGACCAATCACTATGATCTCAATTATATCTTCGCCCAATTTGATTAACAAGCCGTGCTTGCAACACAGCAGCCACCTTTCAATACTTACCTCCTGCAATCGTCGGACAGCTCGGCCGGCAAACAGTAAGCACAGTCGAGTATCTTTGTCAGCGTTTCTGAGTCGTTGGCCTCGTGAAAGGGCAGTCGACCGCACACCAACATGTACAGAATCACTCCCAGCGACCACACGTCTGCAGTTTCTGCTATCAGAGTGGTTGCATCGTGCTGTCCAACCTACCAACAGCCGGAGCATCGTACGATTCTCCTAAGAGAATTTCGGGAGCCGAATAGGCCAAACTTCCGCATGACGTTTCCAGTTGCTGTCCTGGGGTGAAGAGATTGCTAAATCCGAAGTCGGTCAGCTTAACCACGCTCTGTTCTTGGAAAAAGACCACATTCTCCGGCTAAAACAATGTTGCTTAAAAATGCAACTGCAACCTCTCAGACTTTGAGATCTCTGTGCACAACGTGCAGTCGGTGGCAATAGTCAATGGCTTCGATGATTTGGCAGAAGTATCTCTGCGCCTCCGCCTCGTCAATGCCGCGATTGTTTGAGCGCATTATGTGCTCGTACATGTCGTAGTCGCCCAGCTCCAGTATGAGGAATAACTTGGTCTGCGTGTCAATCACTTCGTACAGACGGATGACGTTTGGATGCTGCACTAACTTCATACAACGCACCTGTACACAAGGTCAACGTAAAAAAGACAACGCTCTCAACACACTCACTTCTTGCATTATATGAGCAGTTGAGATGGGATCCAGTTTCGTCTTGTCAATCACCTTAACGGCCACCTTCTCTCCGGTGAACACGTGACGCGCCAATTTGACCACGGCAAAGTGACCGCGTCCGATAGTTCGGTCCAAGTCGTACAAGCCGGCAATCCGCGCATCGTAGATACTGACGCTGCTCCGACGTTTCAGCTGACTGGCCGAAGGGGCTGCCATCCTTTTTGCGGCTGCAAAGCAAAACGAGCTCAATCAAATCTAGTTAATTTATGCAAACCGAACTGACAAACACAAAACGGTTGTTTGACCCGTTCAGGGCTCACACGGACAAGCGTTTTCCAAATTCCCTGACTTTTGGCTGACCATAGTACTAAAATTCCCCGTTTTCAAGCACATAATTTAGTGACTTCTTTGCATCAACAGACAAATGCGTTACCAAATGTTTTTACTTACATAAACATGGCCATATCAAATGATTTTCTAAATACAAAGGGAGAATTTGGTTTTCAAAACACGTTTGAAAGGTATTCTGAGCATGAAATTAACAGTATCAGTTGTTTGAAGAGGCCTAGTTGGGCAGTGGCGCAACCAGGGTGAGCATACTTTGAAAAATTATGCTCCGAAAATGCATTCTAAATTCATTATCAACATGAAATTAATAGTTTCATCATACATGGGCCGGAAAAATGGGTTGGGGGTAGTCAAAATCCGAAAATTTGGGGGTTGGGCCTGCCTGTTTGGGGGGTCGCGGCGATTTTGGTGGGTGGGTGGGGTCAGGAACAAAAGTCGGCTTCAGGTGGGTGGGTGGGGTCGTTTGGGGGGTCGAGCCCAAGTTGGGGGTGGACAAACCCCACCGGACCCCCCCGCGCCCCATGTATGGTTTCTAGTGTTCCGACGATATCAAAATTCGTCGATATTCGATATCGATATCGATATTTTCAGCTCAATATCGATCGATATCGATATCGATATTTATAGTAATGCAGGAATTTAAAAGAGCAGACTACTCTTGCTGCTTACCAGTCAAGCACTGATGCAATCTGCGATCTGATATCAATTAAGTAGAGAATCGCAGAAAAGGTAGTGGCCCTTCTGACGCCCTTCAATGAAAAGGTTGACCTCTCACGCCGATGCCCCACCCTCATTAGGCATAAATGAGCTCAGACAGAATAGAGTATTTTATCTTATTTTAATGACAAATAAGCCAACAAGCTTGACTTTAGAAAAAATCCGACTTTTACCATCCTTTCAACCGCCCATCAGCCCGGCGGTACCCCCTCAGGATTTGCCACCCCTCAGCCAAAATGCTAGCCCATGTCTGCTTCTGCTCTCCTGCTTCAAGTGTACAGAGTGAGCAGTTCTTCAGTGTTGCTGCAGACATTTAAGAACCTAAGCGTTGCTGTCTAAAAGCTGAGAATGCCGAGCAATTGATGTTTCTGAGAGCTATCATGCCACAGTTAGGTTCTGACTATACCATCGATTTCTGAGTTGTCCAGAAAAACTGTTATTTTACTGTTCCAGAGAAATAAACTTGGTGTCAGTTTTGTTTTTTCCTACTTTTCCGCACACAAAAATATCGAAAATATCGATGCGAAATATCGCGATATCGATATCGATATTGGAAAAAGGGTCGATATATCAACTTTTCGATATCGGTATATCGTCGGAACCCTAATGGTTTCAATAGTTTGAAGAGGCCTGGTTGGCCCATTTTGAAAAACCCCTAATTTTCCCATTGAACGCTGCCGTTATTCTCGCCAACTGAAGACAAACTTAGCGAACGTCATATCTGGAGTAGGCAAAATTTGCAAAAACAGGAACTTGGCCTGAGTTACGTTACGGCGTGTCACGGCGGTCCCGGCCCACCAAAGCGATCTTTTCCACTCTCCCTCTCCGATTTTTCTGGCACAATTTTTTTACAGTTTCAGACACTAAAATTGCCTGTAAAACAGCGCTTTTTAGCTGTAAGTGGTACCCGAGACTTAATCAGCGTTTTTATACGATTTGTAGCACAAAATTGTTATTTTTGAGCGTTTTTAGCACTCCACACCCCGAATTTGGGCTCAGACACCCCAACCCTTCCACCTTCCCTCCAAACAAGGATGAACTGCTACAATACACGTAACAGGTGGTCTTCCCCCACCCGAAATAGGCCAGACCCCCGGATTGGCCCCCTACCCCCTCCGATTTGTACTTTGGTGAGAAATTCCGGATCAGGTGTAGCGGGGGGAATCAGGAACCGATTCCAAACAATAATTACATAATGTTTTTAATGATCATAATTAATTATAAATTAACATGTTTTATCGATAAATATCCTATAAATATCCAGCTGCACCTAACCCTATAAGACTTTCGTTCGTTACTGGACTACCTTCCGTGCCTGTTTGCGTTGGAGGAATATGCAACTCAAATTTGGGCAAAACATATCTATCATACTTATGAATAAAAGCTGAAAATTTGAAGGAATTCTATTGATGTAAAGAAGCAAAATAAAAACCATTGGCTTTGGGCTGCTCAGGATCCCCAATACGTTCGTATTCGATACCCCCTAATTTTAACGACCTCATCAACTTTAACCCAATTTCCGGGATCTTTTACGAACCTAGGGCACCAAATCTGAGTGATCTTAGTAAGAGCAACACCTAAACTAAAATTTAAGCGGGCGCACCCTTTTTATTTGTTCTTTGTTTAAGAGCAAACTTTCGTTTTCTGAAAAAAACACCGATTCTGCCTATGCTTAACCATGTAAAATTTCAATCTGATTTCCGAGATCTTTGGCTGCATCGATGCCGAAAAAAATGGCTCAAACGAAAGATGATCAATGCCTCTTTACTACCGTCGGGCGGGCGCACCTTTTGAGATCATAAACTTTTTTTACACTGACGCTATTTTCCGCATATTTTAGCCAAAAACAACCGCAGCTTACCGTATACCAAGGCGATTTGGGTGAATAGTTATGTTAAAATAATCAAAACAAATAACCATAAAAAAAGAACGCGCTTTTCTAGCCGCATTTTTTTAAAAAAAAGATGATTTTGACCCCCGCGACACCAATGTGGTGAAAACGCGCGAAGAAAATTAGGCAGGCGGCGCGGGCCGCTGTTGCCGATCCCTATTTTTAGCCTATAAAACGAGCTAAAACCCATTTCCAGGCGGTTTTTGAGCTTTTTGAAATTTTGTACCCCTTTCCTGAGCGAAACCGCCCCTGAACGCCCTCCAGACGGAGCCTCCCCTTACCTCCGCCCCCAGGCCGGCCAGGAAGTAGTACATGTATGGCCCTTTGCCTATCTTATCTGACTGAATGAACACCCATGTGTTTTTTTAAAAGACCTAATGACACTCGTCTTTGGTTGAGCGCACAACATTCCATCCATACATGCAACAGGTCATCCGCCGATGGGGGGAGGGGGTGGGCACTAAAAACGCTCAGAAATCGAAAAAATCGCAATTTTTGGGCTAAAAATCGCAAAGAATCGCTAATTTGGGCTGAAATACAGCTAAAAAGTGCTGTTTTGCAGGCGATTTGGCAATTTTTGTGTCTGAAATTGTAAAAAATTGCAAAAATTTGCTTGAAAATTTACTTGCCAGAAAAATCGGAGGGGGGGGGTCGGTGTAATCGTCTCGGGGGGGGGGGGGGGTACCCAACGGGGGGGTCTGGCCTAAGTCGGGTGGGGGGGCAGACCCCCCAGACCCCCCTGTTACATGTATGATTCCATCTGATATCATTTTGAAGAGCACACTTCAAGCTTTCGATTGCATTATAAATGATAATGCTAGCTTACCTAAAGACCTGAATCCATAAGCTAGAAATTTAAAAAAATCCTAATCGCTCAAAGTAGCCACCGTTTACCCAAGTACCCCAAAGAAAGAAAAAGACAAAAGTATAAAATTATTAAAATAGGGATGCAAATGGTATGAAAAATACCAAATACCAAACATAACCCCTTACAACATATGCCGCGGGGGTAGCCCGGTAGCTAGCCATACCCCCCTCCCGGCCGGAGGGTACCAAATAGTGAATGGTATTTTCTGAACCAAATAAAACCAAATAGATTTCAAAATAGGTCAATAGCAATCTGAACTATTCCAAAAGATTATCTCTCTGATTTCGTGACCCAAATCAAGCTTTACCACGTTCAGATAACCCTTGCACTACTGGAAAAGGAATTCTAACAAGCTCTATAAACGTGCTGAAGCTCATGTTCACATGTCTGTTCAGTTGAGGCTAGTCAAATAGGGACTTTTCAGTCACACAGGAAGCATCTCCGATGTACACGCCCCAGGTTAAGAATTTTGGACAAAAGTGGATCATCATCTATATAAACAGTTCTAATCCATTTTGTTACTGTTTTAAGCAAGAAAACAAAGAGAAAAATGAGCTCAAATATTGTAAAACATACCTAGATACCGGCAAAAGGTAAAAAGCACCGTCGGGACCGTAGCACCGCAGCACCGTCGGTCTCATCGGACCGTCCTCCTGTTGCTCTCCTCTTCCGTTTTTAAACGCCGTCTGCCGAAAAGCGGCCATTTTCCCCCACCGGTTCGATGAGACCGACGGTGTTACGGTGATTTAGGGATGCAACCGAATTTCCGTGTTGGGTAGTATGAACCGAATAATTCGGTATTTTCAGCTATTCGGTTTCGGTATTTTTGGTATACTTGGGTACTTCTACTTGTGGACATGCTGAATCCACCGGAAGATATTGTGTTGATGCATGAAGAGCGCCACTGGATTCCGCCGAAATTCGGACAGCAAGCATGTTACTCTGGCCCTGACCGCTGCTATAAACTTATCATCCACGCCCGGTACGCATGTCTGCCCGAAAGGTAAGGTGCCCTGTAACACAAAAATCGGATTTTAACCTTTTTACATTTCTTTCCTTTGAGGATTATTACGCGTACATACAGTACATTCAGATACCCGTACGTTCGTTTGGACAGAATCCATGTGGAACATGATGTGTACGCTCGCCTGAACAGAAACGGCACGTGAGCGAGCGATTTGGATTCGTCTTCTAGACGTACAGTGCTGATTGATGTAAATATAGGCTAGCTGGTTGGTGCATGTTCGACTAGTGCAAATAGACTGAATGCGAAAGCAAAAGTGACGCAACTATGTTAGTCCGATTCGGATGTGTGTACTGTTGCCTTGTATTTCGTTTCTTCCCGCATGATCTAATTTTTCATTTGATAACTTGTCACCTTAGCTACATGCGTTGCATTATTAGTGGTGTTTGATGTAGTAGATAAACCGTAGCTGACCGATTAAGTCGGTCATTCTTTGGTATATCAGGACACAACGCGAAAGAGTTTAAAAACATTTGCATTAAAAGGAGGGTGTACCGAATAGTAGACTGTTAATTTTATTATCGGTTTGTGTCCAGCCAGAAAGGCGCCTTCGAGCTTTTCAGTTTAAAGTTATGCATAAAATACTTGTCACAGGCAAACTATTGCATAGGTATAGAATTGAACAAAATTCTTCATGTTATTATTGTGGTTATATGGATGATATATCCCACGCCCTTTTGGAATGCCCAATCGTTTCTCAGATATGGACTCAAATGGCACAGAGGTTTCAGCAGATAGAACAAGCTGAGACAGACATTAGCCCTGCTGCAATTTTGCTAGGTCACTCCAAGAAGCCAAACACTCAAAAATGGATGCGATTTGCCTTAGTTCTCAAATACATACTGTATGCTTGTAGAAGTACGAAAAGCATTCTTTCAATTGAATCTGTTCAGACTTACCGCAAAACTTAGTATTGCTAAATATGCTTTTGACCAGAAGCAAGATAATAACATAAGAAATGTTAGACAAGAGCAATACGAATTCGAAAAATGAACGGACAGATAGTGTTGCTTTAGTTATTTCAGTTGAAAATGCCCCACCCTATCGTAACTTGTGTGTTAATTGTTTGTTGTACTGTGTGCGTCCCAAAAATTTCGAACTTTGTATACTAATAATGCTAATATTAACAACAAAATTTCATTAAAAAATAAATGATAGTCGCAGTTGATGGAGAGGGCGAGACATCACTCAGAGCGTCTGTTGCAGTGGCGTACCCAGGATTTAAAAGGTTGACAATTTTTCAAAACAAGTTAATAAAAATTTTTGGCCCACAAAAACTCAATGCGTTCTTAGCACAAAATTAACAGTTCTAGTACATAATCTATTGGTTTCTCTGAATGTTTTCCAGCTATTAGGTCCGCCTAAGCTGGCAAGAAACAAAAGAAAACTGTTTCAGACAACCGCTTAAAGGCGTTGGCAGAATTGAGGCAAATTTTAACTCAATCAAACTGTGTAATAGCCAGTTACATAACCGAAAAACAGTGAGATTATTTCTATTTTTAAACATTTTGTGACAAAGTGCGTTAAAAAGCAGCAAAATATTGAGTTTTGCACAGTTATTTTATTTGGTAGCAAAAATACCGAAACCGAATAGATGAAAATACCGAATTATTCGGTTCATACTACCGAGCAACACCGAAATTCGGTTGTATCCCAAAATCACCGTAGCACCGTCGGTCTCATCGAACCAGTGGGGGAAAACGGCCGATTTTCGGCAGACGGCGTTTAAAAACGGAAGAGGAGAGCAACAGAAATACGGTCCGATGAGACCGACGGTGCTACGGTGCTACGGTCCCGACGGTGCTTTTTATCTTTTGCCTAGATACCACCACGATCGCAAAATAAGCTGAATTATGATCAGCTGAAAGTCCAAGTAATTGTGTTATTTAAAAACTATTTGGTATTATCCGGTATTATTTGGTTTATACAAAAATACCAAATAATACCGGATACCATTTGCATCCCTACTAATTAATTAAAAACCACCACCGCCAACCACTTTGGTCTATTTATACCCTAAATATCCACGCTGCGTGGAGCGTTTCCAAAAGTGTAATTCACGCTCCACATCTGGCAAAAATGGGAAAACGACGACGAAACAAACTATTTACCTCTTTAGTCATAACTTTTTTCTTATGCATATCATTCACAATCATATAGTGAAATTTTTGCGGAAACAAGGGCTAAAGTTAATTCCGTGGAGGCGGGCCCAAATTTCGAAACTCACAAGGCCAACTTAAACGTTATAAAAGTTTTATTAAAATTAAGACAATTTCCATGTGAAATAGGCCGAACTTAGAGAGTAATGCGACCGGGCTAGCTTCAATTTTGAGCCCCGGTCAGGGATATCCGTTACGGGCAGACCCGTAAGTGAAGCGAGGCTTAAGTGACCCGTAAGTGACGTAAGGAATAACACAGTGCCGAAAAATTGGATCCATGCACATGTTGACTTATGCCAAACGCATAAAATTTACACTTCAAATTAGATTTCAGTTCAACACTTTCGGATTGGTCTCAAAAATATCTCCTGAGAAAAATTTCGTGTATAAGACTCTGCAACACGCAAGGTGACTACTAAGACTTGAAATAAGTGTTGGTTGAATGAGCACAACTGACAAAGTCACCTACCAGAGATGCTTTGTATTGTATCATTATGCATGGTCAAGAAAGTCGAATATCAACAGCATAACAACAACAATAAACGATACCAGATAAGAATAACAATACAAACAGCAGATACCGAGAAATAGGTAGAACCGGAATGTTTGAATGAAGAATCACTGAGACCGAACAGAAGTGCGTATAACGTAGTACTACGTACGAGTATTTCACAGAAATACGCACATATCTTTACTCTTCAACGTTTGCAAGGCAAGAAAGAAACAAGTAGGAATGCATAGCATAGATCAGAATCGCACCGGCAGATCAGACTAGTTAAACACACGTATCGCCAAAGGAGAAAAATTACTACAAATATCTCATATTTGTTTAAAGCTTCAAAGACGTATTGTATATGGACTCACGTTTGCGCTTGTCTTGTCTTACCGTGTTACAACCAGTCTTTAACATGAATAGATTGATGCATGTACATACTATTGTGATGTGACGGGGGGTCGACCATACGACCCTACGATCAGACCCGAGGGTCCATTTCGATGTACATACTATTATACATATGCAGACATGGGCTAGCATTTCGGCTGAGGGGGGAGAATTTTCAATTGCTATGGGGGCTGACGATTCAACGTTTTTAGGTGCCTAGGAAGCTTTTGTCTGTAAATATACTACAAGGAAAACTCAACCCAGTTCATGTTTCCAATCGCCAAAATGGTAGGTAGTTAACTGTCAAAAGGTTTCTTTTTCACAGCTTCTACAGTGTCATGTCGATTTTATTGAAGATTTTCTAATGTATTAATTTTTATCTCTAAAGTTCTTGAGAACGTCGTATCATACATAATTAAAGTTAGCAAGTATTTGGCATCACCATTAATTATTCATAAGATCTTGGCATCACTGATGCAAAATTGCACCTTAATGGTTAGTAAAATCGTAGTAAAATTAGTAAAATTATTAGTAAAATCGGAGTTGCTTGCTTGGTAGTAAAAAAAAAATAAAAATTAAATTGAAGGGCTGAATTTGTAGTAAATTTATAAAATAGTAAAATAAAAATCCACTAGTAAAATAACCTTAAAATTAAACCGCGTAACCTTAAATAAGAGAAAATTAAAAGACTTCCGGAAGAGAAGCAGCTGTCAAGAAAAACGACAGAAATGTGAAGAGAAAATTTTCGTAATTTAGAACCGCAGCGGAAGAAGAAAAGCGGAAATTCTACGCTTAAGAATTTTTCGGTAAAACGCGCCACACGGTGCGGATATTAAGGGTATAAATAGACCAAAGTCCGCCAACCGTTTTTTAGAGTACGTACACCACCGCGCCCGGGCGCACTATCCCCGCGTGCCGTACCGCGATGGCCAGATGCACCATTCGGTGTCAGCGCATGTTCACCGGTTTGTTTTGTTTGTTGTTTTTGAGTTCCACTGCCCTTTCGGACAGCTCAGGACACCCCTCGCTCTTTTCAGAGCCCTTCAATGGGGTAGCCCTGCATTCAGACAACCCCCTTTGCTGCCATTAGGTGGAACGGCAACGCGTTTTCGTTACCATTTACCTACTGGCCATCACCGGCTTTCGGCTGCCTGGGTTGGGCTTTACGTCGACTACTTCCATTCGCTTCGACCGGTTTCGAACCCAGAAATGTAGCAGAGCCTCTTGCAATGACACTACAGACCTTATTTATTGACTTTGTTTGCTGGGGTATAGACACATTACATGCATGTACAGTAACAGGTCATGTAACATGTCCGTAATGTATGTCATGTAATCATTGAAAGGGATTTATTTATAGGTCGGATAGTAGTAAACACAACACACGCGCAACACAATCACAACAACACAATCACACGAAGCAACCGCCAAACAGCTCGATAATACAAACACTCTCGGAATCACGCATTCCTTCATCATGTAACATGTATGTAAACGTTTTTTTGGCGAGAGAGATTGCAGAGTTGCTATAAAATGCAGACAAATGTACGTACGGTTTAGCCGCAGGCGACCCATAGCAAAGCAAGTCGCAAATGAGATTCTGTTTTAGTACGGCTTGATATAACTACTGTGATTTTAATATAAAAATAAAACTATTATTAATAGTGCCATTTTAATAGTATTAAATTTATATTAATATTAAAATAGAGGGCCTAAAATTAAATTAAAAATACACAGAGGGGCTGAATATTAAAATTAATTTTTAATAGGATTTTAATAGCATTTTTTAAAATAGTTTGACCTTGTTTGACAATGAAGGAGGTACCTACAATACGGTTGCACAGTTCTATTTACACAGGTATTGTTTGAGCGTAGTGTCACTGTTTATACTTGTTCTGTAGTATTCTACTGGTGTTGTTTGTGTGTACTGACCGAGCGATGGACCGTGGCAGCGTGGTCAAAGAAGAGGAGGTGCGAGTGGCTGTGCCGGGGAAGGCGTTGATCGAAGTTTGCAGCAGTTTGGTCGGACTGAGCAGCGTTAGCAGTGGTGTCTGCAGCAGCAGGTACTGTCCGCACTGTCACAGAACCCTGAAACGGACGCGAGCTCCTCCCTCCCAACCAACCTCAACCAACACCGCCGACTTGAACACAAACCCCAACACAGATGCAGGTAAGGAGAAAGGTGAAGCAACAAAGCAAAGTGAAGACCAGAGAAAACCGCAATTGACCACCGTTCGTATTGAGAGATCGTTTTATCCCCCACGTAGAGGTGAGAGCATAGACAAAGGCCCGAGTGGTTCAGCAGCAGCAGACAAACGCAGACACAGTGTCCGGTCAACCAACCAATTGTGGTCGGACTACATGAAGTATCTGGCGGTGCGGCCGGGTGCGTTCGGTGCAGAGCGGGAGCGGGTGTGGGCGGAGTTCGGGGACATTCTCGCCAGTCGCACGCCACTGACCAAGTCCGAGATGGAGCTGTGTGGGCGTCGCTACGGACAGAAAGTGAGCGCCGCAGTGCTAAAGGTTCATCTGGCCAACATAAAGTACACAGAGGCCTGGATAAGAGAGTTCGGCCGACGCAGAATGCAGGAGAGAGACGCGGTGGAGGGCAGCGAGAGAGTGGCGGGGGCGGCCGGCGATGCGACACCTCAGAACGCACCGACTTCGCCGGGCCTCAGACAGAAGATCAAAATCAAGGCGCTGCTCACCAAACCGCACGTGCGCATGAACAGAACCGCCCTCAAACGAATGCAAGCCATACGCGCAAGATTTCTGCCCAATTTTGTCTGTTCTTAAATCTATGTTGCCTTTCACTCGTACAGTACCTATTCAAATGCTCAAACTCGTCTGATAAATTTTCTCTTACCCGCAGGGCAGGGCATAGTTCACTTTTTTCTGCAGTGCTGAGTTTAAATGACACCGTTTTGATTGCGTTCCAATGAATTCATACATTTGTCAGGTTTCTAAACACAAAATTAGGTATTTCATAATATTTGAACGAAATTGCTTAAGGTGCTGGTTTGGATGTAGCACAGGACATTGGATTCGGCTGCTCTATGGGTCAATTATTGTGTCAATCAGCCGTTGTATCTGCACCAGTTTTGTTCATCTTGTTATCAATTGGTTTTAGGTCACCATCGTTAAAGGGCACGATCTGAGATACTGTATCTGCTCTACTACTACTACCTAAGTTTCCGTCCCGTCGTTGTGAAAACGCTTTCTTTCGGGATTTTAGAAAAGATTGACTGGTCATATCTCCTGGTTGACTTAGAAACGTCATAAAAACATCATTGAACTTCATAAAGATCTAGAATCGAATTCTGCAGTCATCTCATTTTCATCGCAATAAGGGAAAAAGACTATTTTTTATGTAGCGCAAATTAGTGTTCAGAGCAAAAGTGCGCAGATTATGATTTATCCCAAACCGGAGATCGACCTTGTCTACAACGTTGGTTCAGAGGCCCTAGTCGCTCCGACACCCCCAGTGGCGTATCCAGGGGGGTGTAGGGTGTGTACACCCCCCTTTGCGGTGGAGGTAAGAAGAAAAAGTCTGTCAAAAATATAAGAAACTAATGAATTATGTACTAAAACTGTCTATTTTGTGTTCAGAATGCCTTCTAAATGCGTTTTTGAAGGCCAAATTTTCAAAATTTTCTCGCCCTGGTCGGCCCAACCAGGCCATTATAAACTACTATAACTTGTAATTTCTGTTAATTTTAAGCTCGGAATGCGTTTTAAACGCGTTTTTGAAGGCTAATTTTGCTAAATTTTCTTACCCTGGTTGGGCAGCGGCCCAACCAGGCACTTTCAACATTTTACACCCCCTTTCCAAAATCCTGGATACGCCACTGGACACCCCCATAAAAAAGTTATTCGCGAAAAACCGCCAGGTCGCTTATTTTTTGGATGTAAACTTTAAATGTAAATGCATATGTACGTTTAACTTTATCTGGCAACTGAATGGCCAAAATACACAAAAATCGTTAAAACAATCTATGGCAATAGGGTTGAAATTGACCTTGACAGTTAGACTGAACATATTTTTGCCTTGGAATTGAACAAAAATTTTAAAGTACAGGGTGATTCACCTATCCCGCCCGGTTTCGCAAGCTCAGAACTTTTTTGTTTGTGGACCGAATCTGCTGATTTTTTAATATGATGTGTGGACACACTTCGAATTATATTGTTGCGAATTTCAACAAATTCCATGCACTACATCACTAAAGTCTGTTCAAAAATCTTTGGCGCTGGGTACATCCGGCAGTGTGCCGAATTTATGCGTGGTGTGAACCCCATACATGTATATATGGATCTGTTCCTCTCATCAACGAGACTACTATACTGTTCTCGAAATTTGCATATTGAACTTTAGTTAGAAGCAAGAAGCCTGACAAAAAAATCGACTTTTTTGGCAAAGCCCCAATTTTTGTGCCGATACCAGATTCGCATTCCCCAACCTTCAGGCATCTCGAAAATACTACCATATATGGATCTACGATCAACCGTACCAAAGTCACACTCAAGTTTCTAACGCCGACAAGTGGTCAAAATTTTGTTCTCCCATAGTTAAGCACAATAATTCATTCAAGATCGAACACATGGGGGTTTTTTCCTTCCAACCAATTTCAGCTTCACGTTTCTATATTATTTCGGACATGCTGAATCCAGCGGTCATACTGGTTTTGCTCTCCGACTTCGATTTTTGCTAGAAATTTGACCTCGAAATTAGGGTGTCCACCTGAATTTCAGAAAGGCATAGCCCAACGTATCTTGTGTGGCCCTGGTCGAAACCTCATACATGCATATATGGATCTGTTCCGCTCATCAACGAGATTACTATACTGTTCTCGAAATTTGCATACTGTACTTTGCTGAGAAGAAAGGGGCCTGACAAAAAAATCGACTTTTTTGGCAAAGCGCCAATTTTTGTGTCGATACCAGATTTGCATTCCCCAACCTTCAGGCATCTCGAAAATACTACCATATATGGGTCTACGATCAACCCTACCAAAGTTACACTCGATTTTCTAGCGCTGACAAGCGGTCGAAATTTTGCTCTCCCATAGTTAAGCACAAAAATTCATTCAAGATCGAACACATGAGGGTTTTTTTCCTCCAACCAATTTCAGCGCTTCACGGTTCTATATTATTTCGGACATGCTGAATCCAGCGGTCACACTGGTTTTGCTCTATGACTTTGATTTTTGCTAGAAATTTGACCTCGAAGTTAGGGTGTCCACCTGAATTTCAGAAAGTGTTGTTGTCTTGTCGGCACTAGAAAATCGATTGTAGCTCTGGTAGAGTTGATCGTAGACCCATATATAGTAGTATTTTCGAGATGCCTGAAGGTTGAGGAATCCGAATCTGGTATCGGCACAAAAATTGGCGCTTTGCCAAAAAAGTCGATTTTTTTGTCGGGCCCCTTTCTTGTAAGAAAAGTATAATATGCAAATTTCGAGAACAGTATAGTAATCTCGTTGATGAGAGGAACAGATCCATATATACATGTATGAGGTTTCGACCAGGGCCACACAAGATACGTTGGGCTATGCCTTTCTGAAATTCAGGTGGACACCCTAACTTCGAGGTCAAATTTCTAGCAAAAATCGAAGTCGGAGAGCAAAACCAGTGTGACCGCTGGATTCAGCATGTCCGAAATAATATAGAAACGTGAAGCTGAAATTGGTTGGAAGGAAAAAACCCCCATGTGTTCGATCTTGAATGAATTTTTGTGCTTAACTATGGGAGAGCAAAATTTTGACCGCTTGTCGGCGTTAGAAACTCGAGTGTAACTTTGGTACGGTTGATCGTAGATCCATACATGGTAGTATTTTCGAGATGCCTGAAGGTTGGGGAATGCGAATCTGGTATCGGCACAAAAATTGGGGCTTTGCCAAAAAAGTCGATTTTTTTGTCAGGCTTCTTGCTTCTAACTAAAGTTCAATATGCAAATTTCGAGAACAGTATAGTAGTCTCGTTGATGAAAGGAACAGATCCATATATACATGTATGGGGTTCACACCACGCATAAATTCGGCACACTGCCGGATGTACCCAGCGCCAAAGATTTTTGAACAGACTTTAGTTATGGACTTCAACGTGATGGTCACTGTTTTCAATCACTTTCTGCAGCCGCTGGTGGTATTCCACCCTCCACGCTGGTTGGTGGACGCTTTTCCGAGTTTTGTTGGACACACTGCCCTCTTCGATAAGCCATTCATGTCACCAGCGGATGCTGGTATCTGTTAGAGGCTCGCGTTCTATCCCAATTTGCAGGCGGAACATTCTCAGTGCTTTTGGTCCACTCAAAGTGTACTGCGCATTTTAGACGTTCCTTCACCGAAAAAGCTATCACAACTGCTAAAAACGTCGGTTTGTGTTTGAAAAGTGAATGAATGGTCAATCCGCTATGGTTTAAGAATGTTTTCAACACTCAAACACTAGCCTAATCGCGCACAAGCCAAATGTATTTAGCGCCAATGTTGGTAATTTCAGTTTGGGATAGAATTGCCCGTTTTCAGGCATTTCGTGATGAAATAAGCTGAAATTTTAAACCATAAAATTCGAAGTATATCCACATATCCAAAAATCAGCCGATTCGGTCCACAAACAAAAAAAGTTCTGAGCTTGCGAAACCGGGCGGGATATATGAATCACCCTGTAAATTTTTAGTACTGATTTCGAATTTCACACTCGTTTTAGCTAAAACTTGCAAGTTTCTATGGAATTCGCTGTTTTAACGTGCATTTTTCGAGTGGTAGCTGCCTCCGTAGGCACTTTGGTTACATGACTGATCAGGTCGGGAGAGAGTAGTAGTAGTTGTTGTTGTTGATGATGAAGTAGGGCATGACAGACTGTAATTGCTTGATCGCCCATGACTTGAATACGCTGGTTCTGCTCCTCAACGCTCTCTTGCTCGCATCTTTCACACAGCCACTTCTCTTCGGCGGTCAAATTCGGCATTACTTTTTTAGGGATGCAAATGGTATCCGGTACTATTTGCTATTTTTTGAGAAATGGAATATTTGGTATTTGGTATCAGGGGAAGCGCGTTTGCGCTTCACGGGGGTTTGTTGGTCATTTTCGGTCTATAAAGATTCTTAGACATCGGGTGGTGGGGCGAAAAAATGCGCTTCCTCTATTATGCTCAGGTTTATTTTTTTTGTCGTATTTTGTGCCAAAAAGGGGTCATTTTTGGGTGTTTGTTTTAGCTGTAACTTTTGCGTTTGTGAACGGATCTGGCTGGTTTCTGCAGAAGTTATAGAACTTTTTGGGTTCTATCTTTTGTGAAATTTTCAGGAAAATTGAGTCATTCGTTTTGAATTTATGACTTCAAAAAAATTTTTTTGTGAGGGGGGATCCTCCGGGTCACTTTTTATGCAGTTTTTCGAGTTTTTTACATGCTTCTTTAGGTCTTTTGGGTTCGTATTTTATATCAAAATGTTCGCCATTTTGGGGGAAATCTGATGGTGTTTTTAGTTTTTGTGTAGTGTTTTTCGTTTTTGAGTTATTTTCGATGCAATTTTTCAGTTTTTGCGCAACTAATTGCGCAACGAGCGAATGAGTGGTATCTTTGAAAATTTCAGCGTTATATTAGGTTGTTATGGTCTTCAATGCAAGAATGGGTGGAGTTGTCCACCTACTCCTGAACATAAGCTATGGCCGTTTGAACATAGGGTGGTTTTGTATTTTTTCCGACTTTATCTAGCTGTAACATTTGCGTGTGTGAACCGATCTGGCTGGTTACTGCAGAAGTTGTAGAGCTTGTTGGGTTGTATGTTTTCTGAAATTTTCAGGAAAATCCATTCATTGGTTTTGAATTGACGACCTGAAAAATTTTTTCTTCGCGGGATGAAATCGTCCCGGTTAGTATTTTTTGTAGTTTTTCGAGTTTTTTACATGTTTTTTCGGTGTTTTGGATTTATGTTTTATACCAAATGTTCGGCACTTTGCGGGGAATCTGATGGTGCTTTTAGTTTTTCTGTAGTGTTTTTGGTTTTTGAGTTATTTTCGATCCAATTTTTCGATTTTGGCGGAATTTATTGCGGAACGAGGGAAGGAGTGGCATCTTTAAAAACTTCAGGGTTACATTAGCTTTTTATACCCTTCAATGCAAGAATGGGTGGAGTTTTCCACCTACTCCTGAACTTGACCTATGTCCGTTTGAAGATAGGGTGGTTTTTGTATTTAAGCCCAAAAAAATATATTGGCTTAAATACTTAAATAAGCGAAAATTTTCTCCCTCTGGGAGGGGGCTGGGGAAGGGGGTATGGGCAGGCGAGGGGGGTAAACCCCTTTACCCCCTGGCCCATGTATGGCTGTAACTTTATCGAAAATTTTCAAACGACAGTATGTGATTCAGTTAGAAATAGCATTGTGATAAAATTTATACAAAACTTCAAATGAGAGTATGTAACTTACATGTAACAGGGGGGTCTGGGGGTCTGCCCCCACCCGACCTAGGCCAGACCCCCCGGACGGGGGACCCCTCCCCCCGAGACGATTTTGCCGACCCCCCTTCGATTTTTCTGGCAAGTAATTTTTTGAGTAAATTTTTGCGATTTTTTACAGTTTCAGACACAAAATTTGCAAAAATCGCCTGCAAAACAGCACTTTTTAGCTGTATTTCAGCCCAAATTAGCGATTCTGACGATTTTCAGCCAAAAAATTGCGATTTTTTCGATTTTTGAGCGTTTTTTAGTGCCCAACCCCCTCCCCCTTCGAACAACAGTATGTAATCCAGGGGGAAGTAGCATTGCGGTAAAATTGACAGAAAATTTTTATGCGACAGTATGTAATCTAGTGAGAAGTACGATTATGATCAAATTTAAACAAAACTTTTCAAAAAACAGTATGTAATCCAGCGAAAAGTAGCATTGTGGTAAAATTGAAAGAAAATTTTCAAACGACAGTATGTGATTCAGTGAGAAGTACGTACCATCGTAATAAAAATTTTAAAAAATTTTCAAATGACAGTATGTAATGCAGTGAGAGGTACAGTAGCATTGTGGTAAAATTTAAACTAACTTTTCAAACGACAGTATGTGATTTAGTGAGAAGTACCATCGTGATAAAAATTTTAATAATTTTCAAATGACGGAATCAGAATCAGAATCATTTTTATTGTGAACGATATGGCAGTAGAACCAGTCAAGCCCGTAGGCTACGTTCACAACATACACAAACACATAAAGTAAAGACGTACATACGTACAAGCACACACAACAACAACAAACACGTACTACATACAGTACAACTCAAGACTAGCCAAGACTGTTGTCATAGTAACTTTTTAGCAAACCCGTAAATTTGCTAAAAAAACAGTATGTAATCCAGTGAGAGGTAGCATAGTGGTAAAATTTAAACTAACTTTTCAAACGACAGTATGTGATTTAGTGAGAAGAACCATCGTGATAAAATTTAAACAAAAATTTTTAAACGACAGTATGTAATTCAGTGAGAAGTACCCTACCATCATGCATCATGATAAAAATTAGACAAGATGTGCTGTTAAGTCATCCCATCATGGAAATGCATACAATTGGGGTCACGGGAAACAAGAAAAAAGTTTCTTAGTACTGGTGCTGTTACGTTCTTGTATTTTGAATTTAGCTAGGGGTTTCCCTACCCTGTCTCACTCATGGGGTATGGTGTCGCGTGGAAAGGGAGGGATATCTCTGCAAAGTATTCCCCATCACAATAGGGAATATTTAATAACGTGGGTTTGTTGGTGTCAGTATCCAAGATGTAAAGAATAGGATATCAACTTTAGCTCCAAACCCCAACTAGCCAACAAACCCACCCCGCGCAAAGGCAATCGCCACGGCACTGCTGAATGCGCCTGAGTCGTGTGCATCTTGTCTTGCGCTTATGGCTTACTAACGCCAGTTGTTTTCTGTTCTACGGATCGATTCTAGGTCAAAATGCCCCCCCGCCATGGAATAAGGGTCCCGACCCGACCACCCAGATGGCCAAATCTGAGCCTAACGCTCATGCCCCAGTAGCCAGCTCGCTTCAACCGTTTTTCGTTTATGCAGGCAGTGTACATTTTATGATCGAATAAAAGAACTAGATTTTGGAGTTTGCAGAGCTTAGATTGATGGCTGTTGAATAAGGGTCGTGACCAACCAGACAACATAGCTATGCATAGATGATGAAGAGTTTGATAGTTTTAGTGAGTGTTTGTAGTAGCAAGTTAGCGAGTGGTTGCGTGTGTGTGCATTTGAGAGTGTGTGCGTGTGTGTTGTGTCGTGTGCAAGATTCACTAGTAAAGACCTCCACTTCTCTTTCATTGGTGCCGAACAGACCCGGGAGCCCCCTTCATTCAGTTCCGGTACGAGTTCAAGTTCTGCTATCAAGCTCCTCCTGTTTCCAACCCCAAGCTACCACTGCTCGTGATCGTCAGGCACAGCCGTGCCCCATCTGATGCTCACATGACGACACCTACTTTTCATGCTCAACTCCAACTTCTACGAGAACAAAACCAGCGTGATCTTGAACGACGCCAGCTCGACCTACAGCAGCGTTACCAAGAGCGGCAGATGGAACAACAGCGACGTGTTCAAGAGTGGCAGCTCCAACAACAACGACGTGATCGAGAGTGGCAAATCGAACAACAGCGGCGTGATGACTACATGGATCGTCTGCTCGCTCAGTACCTGGCTCAATCCCGAAAGACTCCTGTGAAAAAGGAAGCAGCTTCGTGTTCTGGCACTTCGGGTGTCCAAGTCGGCTCGTTAGACACTCCCTTCACTGGGTTAACGGTCGATCCTCCGTTCAATGGGCGTTCCAGTTCAGAGAAAGAGATGGTTTCGGTTGAAGATGTTCTTGTTTTGCCGGCAGAAGATTCGGCTTTATTCGTGCACTCAGTTATCGAGGAACCTATGGTCTTTGACGTGGATAGAAGAGAGGGAGGAAAACGGAGGAAGGTAAAGAGGAGAAGAAAGAAACGAATGAAGAGGGATGACGCGCAGTTAGTTGACGGAGCTCCAGCTGTTCTTTGTTTGGCGGAAAGCCGTTCTCAGTTTGTTCCCATTGATGTTGTGCGGCAAGCACCTTGTGGAGTTATCAGCTCTGGTTTTCGTTTGGAGAGGAGAAAGGAGAAGTTTGGAAGAGGAAGAGGAAAGATGTTTAAAGGAGGAAGGAAAAAGAGGATGATGAGGAGCAAGGTGTTGAGAAGAAAGTGGAAGGTGAAGAAGAGAAAGAGGATGATGAGGGTTCAGAGAAGGAGGAGAAAAAGGAAAGTGAGAGGAGGAAGAAAGAGAGTGAAAAGAAGGAAGAAGAGAAGGATGAAGAGAAGGTTGAGAGTAAGGAGAAAGAGAAGAAGAAGGCAGATGGAAAGAATGGCAGTTCGTTTGAGTTCGATTCATAGCAGATGCAATCGCGTTTCCCCGTTGACAAGTCGTCAGGTCAAGGCAAAGGCGCGGAAAGGCCGAAACGTGGCGCGTAAGCGATCGAGTCAGCACGGCGTCAGTGCAGAGCAGGTTTCCGGAGATACCGAGCCAACAGAGGCCGAGCAGTTCCCCCAGTTCGTTTCCCCGATTGTCAGGCACAGCGGCGGCCAGTCGACACTCGTCGAAAGGGGAGTGATGAAGAGTTTGATAGTTTGAGTGAGTGTTTGTAGTAGCAAGTTAGCGAGTGGTTGCGTGTGTGTGCATTTGAGAGTGTGTGCGTGTGTGTTGTGCCGTGTGCAAGATTCACTAGTAAAGACCTCCACTTCTCTTTCAATATTTAGATCCATATCTTTTTATGAGATTCCGTTCTTTACCCTCCATATAGCTTTATAACAATAGAGCTTAACAGTAGTAGGTTAGGGTAACCATTGGAACATCGCTTGCCACTGAAGGTCGATTGCGCAAAACAATTCCATGGAAAAGCGATACCACAGAGTTGATTACAGTATGTCCCTGGCCAAACGTTACATCTAGTAGAACAAGTGATTTTCTGTTGCTAAAAGATATAATAGCAAAGATCGATCTACATACTGTATGGTTGGTCATAGTTTTCATTGCAAGCAAATGCATTTTTTGTCTAGAAAAGAAGTAATTCTTGACATAATAATACTCGGATTGCCCCAAAAACTCATTATCACGGGTTAAATATTGCTGCCTCTCATTGCCTGCTTGCCTAGAACAGTGCCCAGAAACAACCATATTTATTTAGGCAAAAAACATAAAGCAATGTCGCTTTAATGAGAGGGAGTCCTGCAAAACAGTCAATGCGATTTGGTGTGGAGGTCTACAGACTGTTTACCAACCATATACAGAGTCAGTGATGCTTAAGCTGTAATTAGGAACTGTTCCTTTTCAACCAATCTTTTATATTGATAAAAATATTTATGTTGTTCCTCACTAAAATATGGTATGGGCCAAAAAATGTCCACCCCTATTTTCGAACTTTACTCAACAGATTTGTTCTCAGTCATTTGTTTGTTGATTTGGCTCAACTTTCTAGGATTAATTAACAATACAACTGGGTAGACACTGCGCTAGTTTGGTGCGAAAATTCCAAATCGTTCCGGTTTTATTACCAAAAAAACTAAGATTTATGGTGGTCCATGCAAACTTCAATTTTTTCGGCATTTCAAAGACTATGGTTATGAAACTTGCAGGAAGATTGATGTTGCCATTGGCATAACATACTGAGTCGGCAGCCGTGTAGCTCAAATGGGAGCAAAATTGGGGAATTTGGACATGATATTTGAACTCTATTGCACATGATAGAAACGTTCCCCACAGTGTTTTCGAAAACTCGAAAAATTTTAAGAATCATCATTTCACCAGTTTTATGAAGAAACGTGACATTTTGTCACGTTTTTGAAATTCGGACATGATATTTGAACATGACATGGGAATTTGGACATGATATTTGAACTCTATTGCACATGATAGAAACGTTCCCCACAGTGTTTTCGAAAACTCGAAAAATTTTCAGAATCATCATTTCACCAGTTTTATGAAGAAACGTGACATTTTGTCACGTTTTTGAAATTCGGACATGATATTTGAACATGACATGGGAATTTGGACATGATATTTGAACTCTATTGCACATGATAGAAACGTTCCCCACAGTGTTTTCGAAAACTCGAAAAATTTTCAGAATCATCATTTCACCAGTTTTATGAAGAAACGTGACATTTTGTCACGTTTTTGAAATTCTCCAATTTTAGAGCCCTTTGAGCTGCAGCACTGGACCGGTAATACAAAGATGCTGTGTTCGATTCCCAGCTACGCCATTGCACATGCCTAAGTTCTTCACCTTTCATTCAATTTGGCTACACTAGATCAGCTTGAGTTTTATGCTTGTGGCTTCTACCCGCTCCTCATTACTCGCTAGCTTTTTCAAATACTGAGTTTAGGGTGTCAGTCTGGCATCGGTGTGTAGCTAAGTGGCTAGAGCACTGGACTGGTAATCCAAAGGTGCTGGGTTGGATTCCCAGCTACGCCATTGCACATGCCTAACTTTTTCACCTTTCATTCAATAGGGCTACCCTCGGCTTCCAATGGTGTTCGCCTTCTCGTGGTGGAAGCGACTGGCTCGCCTGCGAGTCAGCAAATGGACACCTACCATTTCTCCGCTTGTCGGCTACTACCCCTCGAAATCAGCTTTCGCTTTGGGATCGTGTTTTTGGCTCTGGGCTGGCCAGTTGCCCCGGCCTGGTTGGCCCTGTTTCTGCTACAAGCTGGGGACATCGAAGTCAATCCTGGACCCTGGATCTGCCCCTGCTGCGGCAGATCAGTAAATCGAAACAGTGTCCAATGCAGTGTGTGCTCTAACTGGTTGCATCTGCGCTGTTCTGGACTGCCCAGTCTGCAAGCCTGGTCCAATCGTTTTAGGGGGCTCTGCTGTGCCCCTGCTGTTCCCCTGCTCCCCGACTACAACCTTACCATCCTTCAATTGAACATTAACGGAATTGGTAATAAAGCCACGGAGCTCCTGCATTTTCTGATGACTAACAAAGTCCATATTGCTGCGCTTCAAGAGACCAAACTGTCATCTCGGTCGAAACTTGCCTCTTTTCCAGGCTACACAGTCTGTCGAAAGGACCGCACCGCCAACTCAGGTGGTGGCCTGCTGTTTCTAATCCACCACGCCATCAATTTCAAGCTGCTTCCTCTTCCTAGCAACGATCCTTTTCTGGAGGTACAAGCTATCACAGTCGGCAACTTCAGTGAGCTTCACATCGTTAACTACTGCCGTGCGGCGGCAAGTCATACTCCCCCGATAAATAATATTCTTTTCTCAGTTTGTACCAATTCCCCAACTGTAAATTTTTATCTGAACATTCGTCACCTTCTCTGGAACCCTTCTACATTCTTCAATCAGTCTAACTCTGCCATATTTGGAAGTTTTTGCCTGCGCTTCGGTTTTGAGCACCACCTAGTGACCGATTGGCGAAACTGACTGAAATGACTCTGTGCCGATTCTGCTCGAAGGAGAGTGAAACAGATGATGTGGCAGGCAAGATGTTCACGTGCCTGCTCTGCCAGAAGCCCTTTCATGCTTCCTGCTCACTCGGTGGCTGCAAGGATGTCAAAAAACTGAACTTTGCTATCACACACCATCTCATTATGTTCTGTTCGAAGGAGTGCAAGGAAGGAGTCAGAGGCGTTCTTGGCACTGTCAGCGAACTGAAGGTGAACGTTTCGACGCTGTTGGCAGATTTCTCTGAGATGAAGTCAGAGGTAGCGGCCCTTAAGCTTGCCCATTTGGATGGCGGTCGAACCTACGCCGACGCAGCTTCCGGATCCGTTGGCAATCGGCCAACCGATGCTCGTTACCAAGCGACCACCGCGCCCCACTACCCTCGTTACCAAGCGACCGCCGTGCCCCACTACCCTCTAACCATTGACCCTGTGGCGGCCATGGCCGAGGCTCTAGCGGAGAAAGAGCAGAGAGAGGCCAAAGTCAACAACCTGGTCACCTACGGGGTTGCAGAGAGTGACGAAGACGAAGATAACGATGCAGACACAGTTAGGGTACAGGGTTGGCTCGAGAAGGTCGGGTGCTCTCGGGACTCGGCTGTGCGCGTCTTTCGCATGGGCGCCGTCAGAAACCAGCCCAACGGACCCCCCAAGCCCCGCCCCATCAAAATCATGCTCAACGATCAGCAGGCAAAGCGGGCGCTCAAGAGAAAGCAGTTCATGCTCAAAGACGAGTCCGGCTTCAGTGATGCTCTGAGCAGTGGCTTCTACCTGCGCGACGACCTCACCAACAAACAGCGCGCGGCCGATCGAGCTCTCCGAAGCACGCTCTATCAGATTCGGGACACTTGTGAGAGCGAGCGTGAGAAGAAGCAGTACACCATCCGAGACGGCAGGATTGGGCGCAAGGTAAACAACAGATTTGTTCCCATGCCGGAAAACGAATTGGGCGCTTTACTCAACTAAATCTAATAAGTAATTGCAAACCTCGAACCAGTTCTGATAGTCTCCAACACTTTTTATTAATTAATGCTAGAAGTGTGGTGAACGACAAAAAAGCCCCGTTCGAGTTCCTAATTGACAAATTTATGGTGTTGCCGATTGTCTGTATTACCGAGACATGGACTAGTAGGGAATTCCATGATGATTCTGTATTTCCACATCATAATAGATATAGTGTGCTGCGTTGCGACCGCGATGGTTTTGCTGGTGGAGTAGCGCTACTAGTGCCTAATCATTTAGAGTGTGTACTGCAAGCAACGGCTACTTTTGAAGGCTGCGAAGTGTTGAGTGCTAATATCATAATAGCTAACAAAACCGTGCGCTTTGTTGTTGTTTACAGAAAGCCTAATGCGCCTGATAGGACGACAACTACTTTGATAGAATTTTTGCAGTCTCAACTAACCAATAACCTTCCCACTGTAATAACAGGCGACTTCAATTACCCGGACATTAACTGGACATTAGGCATTGGGCCCGACCGGGCAGGTCAGTCTAACTTTGTTGACTTTGTACTGGAAAATGGCTTGGATCAGGCAGTTTGCGAACCTACGCGCGGCAACAACATTTTAGATCTTATTTTGCAGTCTGAGCCTAACCTATCACAAGCTGTCCGAGTTCTGCCTCCTCTGCTAGGATGTGATCACAACGTTGTTTGTGCACTTTTAGGTATAGTTCTGCCACAAACTGAATTAGAGCAAAAGCGTAGAAACTTTAATAGAGCTGATTTCGACAGCATGAACGCTTGTTTAACCCAACTTGAGTGGCCACTGGTCTTTAATAGCTGCGTTACTATCGAGGATTTTTGGGCTAAATTCTGTCAAATATTAGATGAATTAATTGAAGAACATGTGCCACTTTCGAAGGTGAACAATGGGAAACATAAAAAATGGCCAATTGAGATACGATGGTTAGATCAAAGACAACTGCGACTTCATCGGAAGTATAAGAAATCCGGTAGCGATTTTGATTATCAAAATTATCTAACAGCTGCTAGAGAATCTAGGCAAGCAATTCGCAATCATACTGCTAATCTAGAAAAAGCTTTTCTGTCTAAGCGAAATGATAGACGTTTCTTTCAGTTCGTTAACTCAAAACTAACGGTAAAGTCGAAAATACCGTGTTTAAAAGGGAAAGACGGAAACCTGAAAATTACAAATAATCAGAAAAGTACAGAGCTTAACGAATTTTTTGCTTCTGTCTTCTTGAAGGACGATGAAGTTAAACATAATTATGAGATAGTACCACCACCTGAATCTTTCGGAATTGTTAGTTTTCCTGCTGATCAAATCTATGCTATTCTATCCTTACTCCCTCCTAAGCTGTCTGCTGGCCCAGATGGGTACCCCAGTATCTTATTCAAAAACTTAGCGCTTGGGCTTGCCCAGCCGCTTTCTATAATTTTTGAAGTTTCGCTAGCCTCAAAAACAGTGCCGCAAAGTTGGCGGCAAGCAAACGTGACCCCAATCTACAAACACAAAGGCTCAACGGCAGATCCTACCAACTATAGACCTGTTAGTCTTACTTGTGTTGCCTGCCGAGTTATGGAAACTCTCATTAGGGACAAACTAGTTGCTTTTACCTTGAAACACAAACTGATTACGCCTGAACAGCATGGGTTTTTAGCAAGAAAGTCTACTGTGTCACAGA
The DNA here is from genome assembly GCA_030248155.1 of Sabatieria punctata. Taxonomy (NCBI): domain Eukaryota; kingdom Metazoa; phylum Nematoda; class Chromadorea; order Araeolaimida; family Comesomatidae; genus Sabatieria; species Sabatieria punctata. The sequence continues at coordinate 81,059 of JASANB010006694.1, forward strand.
TGTTAGATTGTGTAGATGACTGGACTCGTTCGCTCGCCACTAGACATAGCGTAGATGTTCTTTTTTTGGATATTTCTAAAGCGTTTGACTCGGTAAGCCATGAAAAATTACTAAGCAAACTGAGCGCCTATGGCATCAACGATCCTTTGCTTAGCTGGTTTGAGGCCTTTTTATCAAATAGGCAACAAAGAGTTCAAATTTCGGAGGCTAAATCTGAATGGAAAAATGTTACAAGTGGCGTGCCTCAAGGGTCAGTGATAGGCCCTTTAGCCTTTCTGCTTTACATTAATGACTTAGCTAGCGTCATCCAAAACTGCTCGATTAAGCTATTTGCCGATGACTGCAAGATCTATTTAGCAGTGAAGCGTCAAAACTGTTTTGAAATGCTCCAAAATGACCTACAGCTGGTGGCAAACTGGGCTGAAAGATCCCAACTTAAGATTGCTTTTGAGAAAAGTGCTGTTTTGCATCTAGGATACGGTAATCAACGCACGCAGTACGTATTTAACACTACGCAAATCCCCATCGTGGAAAGCGTTCGAGATTTAGGTGTAGTCTTAGCGAAAGATCATTGGCAGTATATTTCTTTCTCAAATCATTGCACAGAAGTTTCAAAAAAGGCTTTTTCAAGAGCTGCTTTAATTCACCGCAGTTTCGAGTATAAAAACCGTGAATTTCTCACTCAACTGTTCAAGATCTATGTAAGACCTACCGTAGAGTACGCGTCTGTAGTCTGGTCTCCCCATCAGCTTGAAGATATTGACAGAATAGAGCGAGTGCAGCGCTGGTACACAAAGCGCATCCCTGGGCTAGCAACAACAGACTACAAAGGCCGTCTAGAGGTGCTAAATTTACAACCTCTTGAGCTTAGACGTTTCATGGCAGACCTGATATACGTTTTTAAGTTAGTTTACGGATTAGTCGATCAAAAGTTAGATCGGTTTTTCAAACTGCCTTCTCAAGATCCTAGCCATTTGCAGGCACGAACAAGGGGGCATCCTCTCAAATTAATCCCAGTTAACCCGACTGGTCCAGAGTTTCACTATCTGGACTGTAGACAAAATTTCTTTAACATGCGTGTGTACGATATCTGGAACAATTTGCCTGCCGAAATAGTTTTACAACCTAACGTTAAACAGTTTAAAGTAAAACTCGTGGAGCATTTTAAGCAAGACATCAGAAACTTAAAGTTTCTCAAGGGTAGGGGCATAAAAGTCTGAATAGGCCCGCCTCTCTCCCTCCCCCACCTTCCCACAGATCTGATTCTTACAGTGAAAAATCAATACACCCGCACTAATGTATGTACATACAAATGGTTAATGTACGTAGTTTAAATGTACACAAATGTTTGCGTTCTGGTATCGCTTGTAAATCGTTGGTATTATGCACGTGTATGTATATAATTTAAATTTTTGTCTCTGTAATCGTAACTGCATAGTGCCTTCCAATATTTTATTTTATTTCTACTGTATTTTGAGTTTATAAAATAGATTTTTAGAATTATGTTTATTAGTCTGATTACTAGTTTTAGTATAGTAATATACCAATCTACTGTAATATATTGATACAATGTACAATGTAGATTTACATGTTTTGTAACATTAGTGCCTGTGCTTGCATTGGATGTTCTTGGTGGTGGGTAAAGCGCCAAATAAAATAAAAATAAAATAAATAAAAAAATACTACGTCCCCCCGCACAGTTCATGCCAACCAGGCTATGTTGTGGATTTCAACCCACTGCTGGCCCTTGATAACGCTCTGCTACTTGGGGATGCTAACGCCCACCACGCCTTGTGGCACTCACCTTTGTCCGATCCTAGAGGTACTCTGTTGGCAGACCTCATTAATGCATCAGACATGTCAGTGCTCAATGAAGACGTTCCTACCCGTCTGCCTGCACAGGGCAACCCCTCTTCTCCTGATGTCTCCATCGGATCATCAAATCTGCTTACGGTGATCAGCTGGGCAGCTCTTACTTCACTCGGTTCTGACCACCTGCCTCTTCTTATATCTTACCAGGGCACAGAAACCCCTCGCCCAGCAAAACACATCACCCTCACCAACTTCAACAAAGCAGATTGGGCCAATTACACCAGCGAGTCAGAAGCTCTTTTTGGCCGGGCAGCACCTCCATCCTCTGTGCACCAGGGAGAACGAGTTTTTCGTGATGTTCTGCTCACTGCAGCCGCCCACAACATCCCTTCTGGAAGACATAGATTCAACCTTCCTCCGTTACCACCGGAGGCGAAACGCCTCATGGCTGAGCGCGACACTCTTCGCTGTCAAAATCCAACAAGTGATCGTCTTGCTATTATTAGCAGACAGATCCAGGCGTCCATCGCCGCTGACAAGAAAGAGAGATGGCATTCCTTTGTGGAGTCTTTCAACCACAAGGATAACTCCAGCAAACTCTGGAAAACTATCAAAGCCATCGACAACAAGGCTGTCCAAACACCTAACTCGCCTGTTTGTGGCAACGGAGTTCAACTTACCAAGCCACGTAGAATTGCCAACTTTTTCAACAAAATGTTCACCATCATTCGTCCGCACTCCTCCTGCAAGGACAACCGTTTGCTTCGCCGAAGGATTAAGAAGCTGCCCCGCACAGTCCTCCGCCCTTTCTCAGTGGGAGCTGTATCCAAGGCGGTGAGAGAGGCCAGCAACTCTAAAGCAAAGGGGCCGGATGGTCTTACCATCCTTCATCTGAAACATCTGGGCCCTGCGGGAATGCAGTTTCTCACTCAAATCTTGAACCTCTCGCTGGCTAGATGCCAAATCCCGGCGATCTGGAAGTGCTCTACTATCATCCCCCTGCCTAAGGCAGGAAAGGATCTTAAGAGTCAGTTCGCGAGAGAATCGACCCTGCTATGTGCAAGTCGAAAAATCGGCCATCGTGAAAACTTAGCCCTGGGGTCTCCGGTTTGGGGAAGTTGTACCTAACGATGACTTGTGCTAAACCTGAAGAGCACAGCCCTCTAGGTTCCCTGGTCCGGCAGAGCCAGCCCTCGGAAGCAGGGTGGGCAAGCATCAAAATCGGACTGTCAATAGGTCATGTTTGACTGAGTGTCACTTGCGATCCATAGCAGCTAGAACGTTGTGCTTGGAGCCAAACGAATCGTCATGACATGGGCTTTCGTTTGCCGCATAAGTAGTACTGTTTCGCTGTTTCGTTCTCTAACCACGACATCGAATGTGAAAAAATCCGCAAAAAAATTTCATGGTGAAGTTCACTAAATTAGATTTTTCTCGAAAATAAAAAAAGGTACCCTCGGGATTTTTTTATATTTTATAGCCCTGTGAATTGCGCTTCTAACGGTGTATAGAAAGTGGCAAAAACGCATGCCTCTGCATGTCAAATTTCCACTCAAAGCTCAAAGATAACCAAAAATTCGCTTATTTACCACTATTTAAGCATGTATCCCATGCCTACGTATGTATGTATGTATGCATGTATGTATGTATGTATGTATGTATGTATGTATGTATGTGTGTATGTATGTATGTATGTATGTATGTATGTATGTATGTATGTATGTATGTATGTATGTATGCATGCATGCATGCATGCATGCATGTATGTATGCATGTATGTATGTATGTATGTTGGAACTGTATCACTTCAAGCAGAAAATATCCATACCAGACATCTCAAAGCTAAATGACTTCAAGTTCCGTTGGCGATTCATTGACCCATCTGCTGGCATTCATGAAGCTGTTTTGGAGGCGTGGCGCATGCCAAACATTGGGCAGAGTGATTCCAAAGAAAGTATGGGAAAACAAAGGAAATAAAGAAAGGTTCAGTGCAACACTGGAATATCATGAAGATCTGCAGAACCAGATCCCAGGGAAAGACTACTGGAAGCCAGTTGGTGTTTCTTTCTACCCAACAGATCAAATCAACACAGCAGAAGCAGAAAATAATCAAGGCGTGCTTGATCCAGAAAGCAACATTGAAGACCCCACACTGGCACAACCTGATCAAGTCCAATTGTCCCAGCAGCGTGTTCAAAGCACTGATGAGTCTGATGATGATGATGAAATGGAAGTTGACAAAACAGTGGTTTTCGACATACATGTAGCTGGGTTTTCGGCTGGGGGGGGAATTTTTCTGATCCAAAATAGGGTTTCAGGGCTATGCCCAAAGGGGGTTTCAGCGACCTTTTTTTGGTGTCCAAAAGTGGGTTTCAGCGACCTTTTTTTGGGCTCAAAACAGGGTTTTGAGGACTAAAAATGGGGTAAAAATCCTGTCTGAAGTGCAAAAATTCCGTTTAAAACCCTATTTTTGCTGTAAAACGTGGAAAAAACCTTATTTTTAATTTAAAATGTGCAAAAAAAGCTAATTTTGCTATAAAACGTGCAAAAAAACCCATTTTATTCGACATAATACAGTTAAAATGCATTTCTGGAACCTTCTTTAGAGATTTTTAAACCCAAATTAGGGTTCCAGAACCCTATTTTGGGCCTCCAGAAACCCAAATTAGGGTTCTAGAACCCTATTTAGGGTTTCAGTAACTCAAATTAGGGTTCCGGAACCCTATTTCGGCCCTCCAGAAACCCAAATTAGGGTTCTAGAACCCTATTTAGGGTTTCAGTAACTCAAATTAGGGTTCCGGAACCCTATTTCGGCCCTCCAGAAACCCAAATTAGGGTTCCGGAACCCTATTTAGGGTTTCAGTAACCCAAATTAGGGTTCCGGAACCCTATTTCGGCCCTACAGAAACCCAAATTAGGGTTCCGGAACCCTATTTCGGCCCTCCAGAAACCCAAATTATGGTTCTGGAACCCAATTTAGAGTTTCAGTAACCCAAATTAGGGTTTCAGTAACCCAAAATAGGGTTCCGGAACCCTATTTAGGGTTTCAGTAACCAAAATTAGGGTTTCAGTAACCCAAATTAGGGTTCCGGAACCCTATTTAGGGTTTCAGTAACCGAAATTAGGGTTTCAGTAACCCAAATTAGGGTTCCGGAACCCTATTTAGGGTTTCAGTAACCCAAATTAGGGTTTCAGTAACCCAAATTAGGGTTCCGGAACCCTATTTAGGGTTTCAGAAACCCAAATTAGGGTTCCGGAACCCTATTTAGGGTTTCAGAAACCCAAATTAGGGTTTCAGTAATCCAAATTAGGGTTCCGGAACCCTATTTAGGGTTTCAGTAACCCAAAAACAGGGTTTCGGAACCCTATTTAGGGTTTCTGAAACCCAAAACAGGGTTCCGGAACCCTATTTAGGGATTTTGAAACCCAAACTAGGGCTCCGGAACCCAAGTTGGGTTTCTGAAACCCTAATCAGGGCTTCTGGAACCCTGTTTGCAGGTTTACAAACCCAAAATAGGGTTTCAAAAAATTCCCCCCCCAGAATCCGGCTGGGGGGGGAATTTTCTCCCAAAATCGGGCCTGGGGGGGGAAATACCCCCCCATTCCCCCCCCAACTACATGTATGGTTTTCGAGACTGTGAACGAAAACGAACTTTTTGATTGCCCTGAAGAAGGGTGCAGTCGAAAATACCAGTTTTACGGAAATCTCATCAGACACCTCATCACTGGTACCCATCAGATGATTCCAGAGCGACAAACAATGCAGGATGTGGCTCAGCAAATGTATCAAGACAATCTTGAGAATATTTTCACAAGTTCAAATGACATCCATCAACAACTCGAAAGGGAGGTTGATACTGAAGAAGCGATCAATAGTCAATGCATCGCAGGACATAAGCCATTAGAACCAGGTTGGGCTCTGCGTGAATCTGCACCAAACATTCGGTTAAACTGGAACCAGGTGTCCTGGTTAGATGAAAAATTAGATGAAGGTCGTGCACAGCAAATGAAGCATAATGCAGGAACACTGGCAAAGGAAATGCCTTATGTTCGGGGTTCTAGTGGTTAGCACATGAACTGAAACCTAATCCTAATTATCACATTCATGTACATATGTTGTAGCTTCACTTCGATTCCAGCCAAACGAGAGTACCTTACGGGGCAACAAATTATGTCCTACTTTTCACGCAAAGCACACAGTGATGGCGTGGCTACCAGGCCAAGAGAACCTGCACAAAAGCGACAGTGTACTCAGAATAATAGGGACGCAGCAAATTTTCTTCATTGTCTTGTGTTATCTGTTAGTTCCTGAAAATGAAGATAAGCAACTTGACATTGAACAGCCCCAAGATACTGATGAGTACATTTACATCCGCCGTGATGCTTACATAAATGATCACAACCATGTCAATGTTGAAGACGAATTGTGGCGCAACAGAAATGGGTGATCTGATAAGTGATCTTTGACTGATACGTAGTTCAGTGGCATATCCAGGGGGTGTAGGGTGGGTACACCCACCTTTGCGGCGGAGGTAGGAAGGAAAATTGACTAAAAATCAGAGAAATGAAGGAATTATGTACTCAAACTGTCTAACCATGATCTAAAACTGTCTATTTTATGATCAGAATATCTTTTAAAAGCCATTTTTAGAAGGCTAATTTCTCAAAATTTTCTCGCCCTTGTTGGGCAGGGGCCCAACCAACCAGGCAACTTCAAAAATTTACAACTTGCCTTTAGCAAAATCCTCGATACGCCATTGATGTAGCTTAGTTTGGTCATTTCTCACTATGAAATTCATTATCAGTTTCTAATGAATCAACTTCCTACTAAGCATAATTATACATACATACATACATACATACATACATACATACATACATACATACATACATACATACATACATACATACATACATACATACATACATACATACATACATACATACATACATACATACATACATACATACATACATACATACATACATACATACATACATACATACGTAGGCATGGGATACATGCTTAAATAGTGGTAAATAAGCGAATTTTTGGTTATCTTTGAACTTTGTGTGGAAATTTGACATGCAGAGGCATGCGTTTTTGCCACTTTCTATACACCGTTAGAAGCGCAATTCACAGGGCTATAAAATATAAAAAAATCCCGAGGGTACCTTTTTTTATTTTCGAGAAAAATCTAATTTAGTGAACTTCACCATGAAATTTTTTTGCGGATTTTTTCACATTCGATGTCGTGGTTAGAGAACGAAACAGCAAAACAGTACTACTTATGCGGCAAACGAAAGCCCATGTCATGACGATTCGTTTGGCTCCAAGCACAACGTTCTAGCTGCTATGGATCGCAAGTGACACTCAGTCAAACATGACCTATTGACAGTCCGATTTTGATGCTTGCCCACCCTGCTTCCGAGGGCTGGCTCTGCCGGACCAGGGAACCTAGAGGGCTGTGCTCTTCAGGTTTAGCACAAGTCATCGTTAGGTACAACTTCCCCAAACCGGAGACCCCAGGGCTGAGTTCGATTCTTCGACTTGCACATAGCTGTGAAGAACAAGGGTCGATTCTCTCGCGAACTGACTCTTAAAGAAGCAGCCTCCTACAGGCCCATTTCCCTGTTGTGCCCTCCTGTCAAGGTTCTAGAACAGCTGTTGCTCCCTCAGCTGAAAGAAAACTTTGTTTTTGCTTCCCATCAACATGGATTTAGATCGCGGCATTCAACCACCTCTGCACTCCTTCACCTTTCTCAAGCAGTGGCCTCTGGCTTTAACCAACCCAAACCTGCTGGTCGAACCATCGTAGTGGCGCTGGATCTAACCAAAGCGTTCGATTCCGTCTCTCACTGCAAACTCCTAGAGGGGATTCTCGCCTCCACGCTACCGCCATCTCTGACTCGATGGCTTAGTAACTACCTGCTTGGCAGGCAAGCGCGTACGCTCTTCCGTCACTGCACCTCCAGCGCTCGTCTGGTGAAGACCGGTGTCCCTCAGGGTTCTGCTATTTCGCCGGTGCTATTCAACCTCTACCTCAGCGATCTTCCTCTGCCCCCAGCCGGCATATCACTGGTCTCGTACGCTGATGACATTACTCTTTTTACTACTGGGCAGGACCTGCCAAGGATGGAGAGGGAGTTGACGGACTATGTGGATGTAGTGGTGAGGTTTCTGGCTAGCAGGGATCTCCTGACCTCTCCCCAGAAGTCCTCTGTGACCCTGTTCACGCCGGATCCACACCAATCTAACTTCCACCCTAATGTCCTCCTCAACGGGGTGCGGCTTCCTCTAAACAAGACTCCCAAGATCCTAGGAGTGGTTTTTGACTCGCACTTCACCTTTGCTCACCATGTGGCGGCCATCAGCTCCAAAGTCTCTGCAAGAAATTCCATTCTGAAAGCTTTAGCGGGAACATCTTGGGGTCAGCAGAAAGAAACACTTCTAGTCACATTCAAGGCTATCTGCCGGCCTATTTTCAACTATGCAGCCCCAATATGGACGCCCTACATTTCTAATTCGAACTTTGGCAAGTTGCAAATACTACAAAACGCTGCCTTGCGCACTATCACTGGATGCCATTTGATGTCCTCAATGGCTCATTTGCATCAGGAGACTATGATTCTCCCTGTCAAAGTGCATTCTGATCTGCTATCAGCCCAATTTTTGGCAGCTGCTTCTTGCCCGGACAACCCTCTCTGTGATTTGGTCCACCACGCTCAACGCCCTCGTCCTATGAAAGACACCTTGTGGACCAAACACCACGAAGTGGTCGAGTTGGGATCCGTTGGAGCATCCTCTTTCCAAGCACACTTGAAGAACATCCACAGCTACTTCGTGGATTTCGCCAATGGCTGGCTTGGACCGAATGCGGTTTTGCTGACTGAGCCTCCACCAATCAACACTTCTGAAGCCACCTTGTCCAGAAAGGTGCGCACTACTCTGGCCCAGCTACAATCGGGTTACAGCGGGTTCCTCCACTCTTACCAGCACCGCTTACATCCGGAGATTTCGGAGCTGTGCCCTGACTGCAACCTTGAACGGCACACCTCTAGCCATCTGTTTGACTGTGTTACCCGACCGACTTCTTTGTCGGTTCAGGACCTGTGGACCGACCCCATTGCCACGGCCGCTTTCTTGGGGCTATAGCTGGATGGCGGCTATCAACAACAACAACCCACTCAGTATGTCATGCCCAATGGCAACATCAATCATTCCTGCAAATTTCAGACCCATAATCTTTGAATTATCGAAAAATTTGAAGTTTCTGTGGACCATCTGGATTCTTAGTTTTTGCATCATAAAATCAGAACGGGTTGTAATTTGCGCACCAAGCTTGCACAGTATCTACCCAGTTATATTCGTAATTAATCCTGAAAATTTGAGCCAAATGGATAAACAAATGACTGAGAACAAATCGTTTGAGTAAAGTTCGAAAACGGGGTGGACATTTTTTGGGCTGTACTGTAGATTGACATATATTCTTTTGATTTCTTTAAGAAATTTTGCGGTATACTATTTACCTACTAAATGCTTTTTCTTTCAGTCCAAAATAATAAAAATATGGGAAAGATTTGTGACTCAGTACTAATATGGTGCAATAGGTACCTGTGCAACATCTAAAATTAGTGTTGCTAGGCGTTTTTTTTAAAGTACAGTATGGAAGTAGTATTTACAGTATGGAAATTTTGGGGGAAAATCGCTGAATTTATAGATATACATTAGCAGTGCAGTTCTATCAATTTCTTGCCTATTCTAAGCCTAAAAATAGGTTTTGAAGGGCAGCAGCCACTCTGTGAGCAATGCTGCAGGTAGAATATCGACTCTCAGGCTGTAACACTATGTTTGAACCAAAGTATCAGCTTTTGTATTTAAAGTTGCTTCTGATGCATCCTTGCATCTCCTACAAGCTATACATATTTCATGTTTTTTTAAGATTTAATTTTGAAAAAAAATTTCGAAATTGGCTTTCAAAAAAAATTTTTTTTTACAACTCTATCTAAAATTTAGTTCATTTATTCTATCATACAACACATGTATAAACGAAATGCAACCGCGGCATGAGCCTTTGGCTTAGGCTCAGATTTGGCTATCTGGGTGGTCGGGACCCTTATTCAGTGGATCCATGGCGGGGGGCATTTTGACCTAGAATCGATCCGTAGAACAGAAAACAACTGGCGTTAGTAAGCCATAAGCGCAAGACAAGATGCACACGACTCAGACGCATTCAGCAGTGCCGTGGCGATTGCCTTTGCGCGGGGTGGGTTTGTTGGCTAGTTGGGGTTTGGAGCTAAAGTTGATATCCTATTCTTTACATCTTGGATACTGACACCAACAAACCCACGTTATTAAATATTCCCTATTGTGATGGGGAATACTTTGCAGAGATTTTTGTATACCAAATAATACCCGATAATACCAAATAGTTTAATTAACAAATAAACTTGGACTTTCAGCTAATAATTCAGCATATTTTGCGATCGTGGTATGTTTTACAACATTTGAGCTCATTTTCCTCTTTATTCTTCCAAACTTCCAAAATTCACCTGGGCCGTGTACATCGTAGATGCTTCCTGTATGACTGAAGAGTCCTTATTTGACTAGGCTCAGCTGACAGACATATGATCATGAACTTCAGTACGTTATAGAGCTTGTTAAAGTTCCTTTTCCAGTAGTGCAAGTCAGTGTGGTGCACTTTTTATCTAGGTAACTAGGTATACCTAGTATTACCTAGTTAACATTCGGGAAAAGTACCTAAATTTACTTTACCTAGTTGCCGGTTACTCTATTTTACCTAGTTTTGCTTTACCTAGTTTTAAATCCACATAACTAGGTACTTCTAGGTAGGACAAGTTTACCTACAGGGTGTCTCAAAAAAAATGATCACATTTTGTTTTTACTGCCATTTCCGCAAATTTTGACCAAATAGGCTGAAATTTGGACCATAGATGCCAAAATTCGGGGAATTTTATGTGTTAAAGTTTGGTGCACTAGGCTTGACTCATTCCCGAAAAATTTCGAAAAAAGTGAAATTTGGTAATTTCAATAGTGAAAGCCGGTCACCGAAAAACATCACATTACATTATCGCCTAAACTCTATCGATAGCGTTGGGGTTCACGCGTCAACTTTTTACACACGAATTACACTGAATTTCTGCGTTTACACTCCAAATTTCATCCGATTCCGACAGAAATAGGAAAGATACAGTCAAAAGAAATGTTTCCATTTTTCGGTGACCGGCTTTCACTATTGAAATTACGAAATTTCACTTTTTTTGAAATTTCTCGGGAATGAGTCAAGCCTAGTGTACCAAACTTTAACACATAAAATTCCCCGAATTTTCGCACCTATGACCCAAATTTCAGCCTATTTGATGAAAATTTGCGGAAATGGCAGTAAAAAGAAATGTGATCATTTTTTCGATGATTTCACTATTGAAATTACCAATTTTCACTTTTTTTGAAATTTCTCGGGAATGAGTCAAGCCTAGTGCACCAAACTTTAACACGTAAAATTCCCCGAATTTTGGCACCTATGGTCCAAATTTCAGCCTATTTGGTCAAAATTTGCGGAAATGGCAGTAAAAAGAAATGTGATCATTTTTTTTGAGACACCCTGTAGTTTGATATTTTCAGATTTATGTGGCTTTTTCAGTCAAAAAACCTTCAAATTTGCGGCTTTCCCACAGTTACGATGGCCCAGAGAATGAATTTCTGACATATTTGACCAATAAAACACAAATATTTACTTGAAATGTGTCAAATTTCGTAAATTTTAACTCCACTAACTTCATCATTGTTCTGTTGAACGAAAAATAATATCTTGACTTGATTTCGAGCGTTTTTCGTTTACCTAGTATTACCTAGTTTTTCTGGGCTTTACCTAGTATTACTTTACCTAGTTTCTTAGCTGAGAACTTTACCTAGTATTACTTTACCTAGTTTTTTAGGTGACAACTTTACCTAGTATTACTTTACCTAGTTTCAAATTTTCAAAATGCACCACACTGGTGCAAGTGTTATCTGAACGTGGTAAAGCTTGATTTCGGTCATGAAATCAGAGAGATAATCTTTTGGATTAGTAGTTCAGATTGCTTATGACCTATTTTCAAAAAAATGGTATTATTTGGTTCAGAAAATTCCATTCATTATTTGGTATTTGGTATTTTTATACCATTTGCATCCCTAAACTTTACAGTTTGCCTCCTCTGGGTCATCTTCACCAGTATACATTTCAGCTCAAGAATAAAGCTACAACGAAACTGTGTACAAATTATAAATTCCAGTCTATGATACGTATGATCCTGTTCTTTCTGCGGATTTTTGCTGAGATAAAGTTTAATAAACACTTACTTTAAGTCTATGTGCGTTATGCTTCTGCTATTTCCCAGTAGCTATTATATAGTATACAATAGTAGTATTTCGAGTCGCGCAACTTCCGGAAAAATCCTTGTGGTTGCTCAGTGTTTACAGTGGTCATTCCTCGAATCATCGCTCGCATCGGTGCGTCGTTGATATCTCCCGATCAAAGTCGCCCATTGTTTAGGCGGCCTGTACCAAACTGGTCTAAATGCAATTTCAGATTGTTTCGGCTTCTGAAATGCTATGAAGTGAAACAGAGTCTTCTATATGCATATACGCATGACCTGACGATGACGTCGAAATCCGAAAATTCGGTTGAACCTATTAGAGCAGGAGTAGTTTTAATGTGCAACGCGTTCTTTGTTGGTTTCACAGCGGTAACTCTTGCTGTTTACTCGTATCCGCCGGCCGAGGCCACCTGTCTTGAAGAACTCGATCCACAATAAGGTTTTATTAATAAGCAAAGACCCACATGGCTGGAGGTTAGTTAACACTGTTTAATCTGTATAGGACAAAGGCGGTTCCAACCAAGCCTCTCCTCGAGCAGAGTTAGCATCTGATGGCGTCTATAGAGCATAACATAGAAATCTGTGAGAAACACAGAAGCCGATTCGTACAACAACAAGTAACAGTGGTGCCTTTACTCGTGTGAGTTTGATTTACGTACCAAGAATTCCAGCAGTAAACACAGCTATAAAAACGGTTTCTTTGTTATACGCACTGCTGAATCAGCGTTGACCTTTCTAGAGTACACCCTAAAATTTCTGTTACTTCTCTTCTTAGAACACTCAATACGCATTCGTGAAGCCGAAAAAAGTAAAAGGCCCAGCAAAATACGTGCAATAAAAGAAGCAAGCAACGTTGTGATGAGGCTCTCACTTTCTGTCTGTCAGTTCTGTCACTTGGGCCGCAGAAGTAAATTTCAAATATTTAAAGACAAATTACTTCATTATCTACCGAAATTACCTGTTGAGCCTGCATTTTCTTCTTGCGCTTGGTCAAGAACGCATGAACAGCTGCATTTTGTGACTCTGATCTGATGCCCAAGAAACACGAAATTGCGTCAGCCAGATCTCTTTCCGACAGAATTTCTCTCGCTTCGTATTTATAGATTAGCTTTGTTATTTCTTTTTGTTCCTAAAGAACGCCGAATCCCGTCTTTGGACGACCACGGTCACGACGTTGCATTTTAGACGATCACCTAGCATACATGGGCCGGAAAAATCCGGAGGGGGGGGTAGGAGGGGGGGAGAAGACCTCGGGGGGGGGGGGGGGTTCCCCCGAAAAAGGCCAAAAAACGCCTATTTTGCCTTAAATAAGCGAAAATTTCTCCCTCCGGGAGGGGGGGGGGTGGGGGGGTTAGCCGGCGAGGGGGGGGTATGGAGTATGTTTGGACGGCCGAGGGGGGGTATGGCCGGCCGAGGGGAGGGGTATACCCCCCCCTTACCCCCCCCCCCGGCCCATGTATGTCACCTAGACCGACAATAAATAAACTGGAACTACTTACAAATCTTCCCACTATTAAAAGGCTGAAAAAACGTCTGCACCAGTACACCTTAAGAATCAGTGAGGAATTCCAAAAATAAGCGGAATTTTTGTTGTTTAGACGGTTTTGCGCGGTGAGGGACCGTACAAGCGATTGTCAAATATGTACCTAAATCTAACGGGCCAGCTAATTTTGTTGGATTTGGTAAATAAATCTACCGTCTGCTAAATCGTGCTAAATATTGATCGGGAAATCTCCCCGGGCCGTACCGCTCGCATGGATGGCATTTTATTATTATTTTTTTACCTATTTCGATTAGATCTTGTTTTTTCGGATTATTTTTTAGAAGCCAACTAACTGGCGTTCCTCTTTAGTAGGTGGACCTAATTTGGGTCGGTCTCCAGAAAATCATCCCCAAACCATCTGGATTTTTGCAGAATTCTATAGTGGAATGATGATTTTTTTACCTATTCGCTGCATGTCTCGCCGCTCTACCTTGCGTTTATGTGCCTAATTTCCCAAGTTTGTCACACTATTAGCAGAAAATATAGGTAGGTAACTCGCTAAAAATCGATTTCTCCAAAACTAAGCTAAGATTAGAAAAGAACATTGGCGTTTGAGCTTGTGGCAGTCACACATGGGCCGGCGGCCGGCCAGTAGGGTAAACCGGGGTAACTTTGAACAGGGGGGCAACTTTGAACAGGCGTGAGTTTTGCGCGTTTTTTGCGCCGCGTGGCGCTCGCGGTTCGCTTTTTGGCCTCTGGTTGCGCTAGTTTATCGCTAAAGACTCCAGGCTACACGACACTACCAAATAGTAAGGGATCTGTTGCTGTTTGCCAGTGCTATGTTGCTTGAAAATATCGGTATCTTAACAGCCGAAAACTTTACGACGAGAAAACTTTAGGTTCCAATGTCCCAAAGTAGTCAAGTTTTATACTGTTTTGCTCCCCAGACCATTCTCTTTACAATAGTGTGCTTATCGTCTAGCTATTTCATACTGAACTTTTTCTATGCTGTGAAGAAGAGAAGGGGCTACTTTGAACACCCTTATAAATCAGATTTCCTTGTCTTCTCTGCATATTCTCGGCTTCTGTGGTTAGGGGGTTTGGTGGTTACCACTCAGCTGGAAATGTAAACCCCCTCGCCCCTCCCTACCCAACACCCCCAAGGAAAAAAATTAGGAAGACCTTCCCAGCCCAACATACAAATATTAGAAGCGGCTCCACTCCAGTACAACTCTCCACACAACTCCAGTCTAACAAACTAGCTTAGGAATCACCAACTCAAGCTTAAAATTCGCATAGAATGCCTTTTGTAACTGAATTTAGTGTTTCCGCTGCTGTCATTTAAGAGAACTCGGTGTTTTTAGAGACCCTTTCTGTTGTATTTTGTTTGTTTTTAGCTGAAAAACGCTATTTTTCATCTTAAATTAGCGATTTTTAGCCTATAAAACGTGCTAAAACCCATTTTCAGGCGTCTTTTGAGATTTTTGAAATTTTGTACCCCTTTCCTGAGCGAAACCACCCCTGAGCGCCCTCCAGACGGAGGCCCCCTTACCTCCTCCCTCAGGCCGGCCCGGACGTATTACATGTATGCCCCTCTGCCTATCTTATCTGACTGAATGAATTTTAGACACGGTGTTCAAAGTAGCCCCACATCGGGGGCTACTTTGAACACCCATGTGTTTTTTAAAAAAACTTGGTCACACTCGTCTTTGGTTGAGCGTACAACATTCTGTCCGACATAATTTTGAAGAGCACACTTCAAGCTTTCGATTGCATTATGAATGGTCATCCTAGCTTGCCTAAAAGACCTGAATCCGTACGCTTGAAATTTCAAAAAAACGTTATTCGTTCAAAGTAGCCCCGGTTTACCCTACCCCCCTCGGCCGGCCATACCCCGACCCTCCTCCCGGAGGGAGAAAATTTTCGCTTATTTCAGGCAAAATAGGCGTTTGACTTTTTTCGGGACAACCAATTAACGTAATAGCCAATCCTCAATGTATTTTTGT